>CAMXCT020003125.1:0-75461 GCA_947184155.2 Cladocopium goreaui | reverse complement strand
CAAGGCTTCTCCAGTGATGAAGATATATCCAGAACATGGGGATTCTCTCTTAGTTGAAACTGACCCAGCAGAACTGGGGATTCAACTAACAAGACCGGGGAAGCACTTCCCGAAATGGACTTTACAAACATACTGCCATCCCTAGTATTCACTACCCCAAGAGCCCCTGGTTGGGATCTGTTGATTTTGGGGGATTTCATATCAGCGGCATATGGGATTCTGTGGGTAAATGAACGAACATTATTGACAGAACCTCAAGAGACAGCAATTCAGGGACTACAAATGGCCGTAATTTTGGACAACCCTAAGAGAACAGGAACCATAGCTAGGATCTGTTTTCCTCTGGTAGGTGGGTTGAATGGTGCATGAGCTAGCTCCTAATCATGAATATGCAGATTGTATGATAGACTAGTACCACGTCTCTTTGTTAAACTTGATTTCGCCTTGAAACCTCAGGGCCGGGTGATTGACTTGTGCGTTTCGGGTCATGCCAGGCCCCCTGAAATGAATGCAGGCTCAGAATTAATACAGAATGCGCGCTCCAGGTCAGAATTCGTGACTTGCGATGAGTCTTGCCATGATCATTTGCTTTGAAAGTGTGTAGGTGCTTTTGCCCCAGTTTCTATAGACCCGTTTTCCTTTTTTTCATCGCCACCATCCCCATCATCTGCATCACCATTATCAACACATCATCATCATCATCATCATCATCATCATCATCATCATCATCACAATCACCATCATCACCAGCATCACCATCATCATCATCATCACCACCATCACCATCACCATCACCATCACCATCACATAATAATAATTATTGTTAACAACAATAGTAATAATAATAACAACAATAATAATAATAATCACCATCACCATTCCAAAGAAGATAGGGAACCCTCGCAGAAAGCTCAGAAGCCATCAGAAGCTAAGTCAAGATGAAAAGCTGCCAATCTCCGCTGCGATTCCGACATTTTGCCATGTCTTTGGAGCTACCCTTAGCACTTTTCGAGGCAAACTTAGCCCCAATTGAGAAAGTACAATGTCTCCAGGTACCTCTTTACACCCACAGGGCCAGGTTGCCACACCAATGTAGGTGGGCCGCAACCACAAGGTCCAAACCCTCAACTGATCGGCCAAGGTCGGCTGGATCCATCAAGGAAGATCAGCGTGGGCCCAGGATGGCCCAGGTTTCCCATGGGTTCCCATGGGGACGCAGGATGAGATTCTGCCGTCCCAGGCCTTGTGAGCCACCGGCCACGGACAGGCAAGCTTGACGATCCTGTGAGGCGGACATCAGCCACACAGACGCACATGACATCTTGGGGAAATGAAGCGTGATGGGCAACACTGTCACATAGCTTTGCATTTTCAACACAAATTGAAGTTGGATATTACCTAACAATCATAGGCATGCAGCCAACTCTTCAGCATATCAGAAAACGGCTAACAACCCTCTGACCCCACGGACCAGGGCACATGAATGGGAGTGGCTGCAAGTGCCGAGTTGAGGTTTTACGGTTTGCTTGTAATGCCCCATAAACATCAAACATATAGGAACTCTCAACTATCTCATATGTACACGCATAATAGACCTGGATGGAGCTAATCCCGTCGAGATAACTGTGCTCATCTGATAGTGACAGTCATTGGGACCGACAGTTCGCACAAAAGTACAACGTGTAAAAACCAACCAGATGCCTTACACATGCCCCCCTACTGCGAAATTGCTGCTTGTAAGGGGTTCGACAAGCCCACAATTCAAACTGTATGTTACAAGCGCATTCTGAATCTTGCTAAGCCATCCCAATCCCATCTATCTCTATATTATATATATATAGCTACATATAATATGATACATATACTCACATCTTATTTAAAACATATATATGGTAGGGGCCCAGCATTTTGTCTCCTTGCGATGCTATCCCGTCCTGCAGCAAGGGAGCTAAGGCGCACAAGGCGTCACCCTTCAGCCGGTGCGCTCCATCCAAGATGCACATGGCACCTGTGAGCACCGAGATGGTGAAATTCTGTGGTAAACACTATGGAAGATCACCATGTTTCATCAATGGGCTAAAAATCATCCATTTTCCATAGCAAAAAAAAACTAGTTGACTGGAGTGGTTTTTTTTTGGGGAGATGGTAACCAACAAAAATTGGGGGATTTCACGACCATCAGATCATCATTTTCGACTGCGGATTTCACGATGGCTGGCTTCAGGAAAATGATCAATGACATCCATGGATGGCTTGCGCAGCAAACCACTGCTGGTTGGTGGTGCATTTTTTTCCCATCTTGAAAAATGATGGAGTGAAAGTCAATGGCTTCCGGATGACATCCCTTTTCTATGAAATGGAAGATAAAAGTCATGTTCCAAACAACCAGACTGGTTAATTAAACTGGTTACTTTGATAGACAACATGTTAATGTTGAGGGGGATGGTGACCTATCAAAAATGACACGAGTCAAATGCTTGGGATTTCACCCTCAACACTTTACATATAGGGATGCAACTCTTGAAATGGATTGATTTAGTTGGGAAAATTGTCAGGAAACTGGCTGGTTGTTCCCGAAAAAAAGGGGCTTCGCGTAGATTGTCCCTTCCCAACTAATTCAGGGACTCATGGCTGATCTTAGATAGCTTGCAACGCAGTATCCGTTTTGGCTGGGTATATATAACTCAGTATAACCAAAACAATATGTCCCCATTCATGGTAAGAAGTTAAACTATTCCAGTACGTTACCTAACCAAGGTTCATCCCAATTTACCCAGAATTGGGTAGTGGTTGGTACATGTTTAAGGACATTCTGAAGTTTGATTGTTTGATTTAGTCCCATTCACTGTTGCAAAGAAACAATACACTCATGTGCATTGTGGTGAACTTCCCCATGTGGGATTTCATGAGGGAAAATGATGCTAAACCAATCACATTGAGATTTATCCCAACATTTTCAGAACCAAAAATTTCATATCAAGTTGGTAAGTGATATCCCATTGTATGTAATGTAATGTAATGGAATGGAATGGAATGGAATGTAATGTAATGTATGTAATGTAATGTAATGTAAATGTAATGTAAATGTAATGTAATGTAATGTAATGTATTGTAATGTAATGTAATGTAGTGTATGTATGTATGTATGTATGTATGTATGTATGGAATGTCAATGTAAATGTCAATGTCAATGTAAATGTCAATGTAAATGTCAATGTAAATGTCAATGTAAATGTCAATGTAAATGTCAATGTAAATGTCAATGTAAATGTCAATGTCAATGTAAATGTCAATGTAAATGTCAATGTAAATGTCAATGTAAATGTCAATGTAAATGTCAATGTAAATGTCAATGTAATTGTAAATGTAATTGTAAATGTAATGTAATGTACGCACGTACGTATGTATGTAATACACATTATATGTATATAATCTAGTTATATGATCCCCATAAAATGATATTATATATATATATATCCCCCTATTGCTGTTGCTTCGATCCTACCCCAGTGCGAGACACCGGAGCGAGCGGCGCGCACCAGAGGCGAGTCGACCCAAATGGTATCGCCTTGGTGTCCGGTGCCGACTGGCTGTTGAGATGATCTTCACATGTAAAAAAAGGCATTAAACCTCTGGTTATGTCAAAATAGCTATTGAAAATGACCATTTATAGTGGATTTTCCCATTGAAAATGGTGATTTTCCATAGCTATGTTAAATTACCAGAGGGTAACCATGAAACTGGGGATTCAACCATGAAAAATAGGAATCTAACCATAAATCACGGGAATTTAAGCATCATTTGTAGGGCTTGAACATGGTTGAAGCGTGGTGTATGAGGATTTAACCATCATGTATGAGATGATATCACATGATACCCCACAAAAAATGGATTTCAGCATCATTTGTGGATGTTTATAGGGGGTTTTAGTCAGCAAGTAGTCAGTATACTGGATACAAATTGCTCCAAATTCTCCATGTGGGTCTGAAAACAAGGTCATTCCATCCCAACTAACATGGACCCTGACAAATCGGGGCTACATTCCTTTAAAAAAATAGAGGTTCTCAGAGTCTATGTTAAATTTGGGAGATAATCAAGCCCCGCCAAAAATGCAACTTGAATGCAGCAAGCTCCAGTGACCGGGGCTTGGAGCGACACAATTTTCAGCTCCAGTGACCTTGGTCGCTGGTGGCGCGCCTCTGCAGCAGGTCTCGTGACGACATCCTGGGTGTCAGGATCCCGAACGAGGATGACAATGGGAACTCACCAATGGTTTTCCGATGTTTTTCGATGTTTAAAATGAGCATTCATGGTTTTACTACGGTTTTTCTATATTTTATTCATGGTATGATTTTATGAAATGAAGTGGGATGAAGTTCCACTAAACTTAACCTACCGAACCCCAGCATGGGGCCAGGGGGCCAGACCCAGTTACAAGGACATTCATATTTGCTGATGATAACCCCTCCTACGGGTTCAAATCACCATCTTCTTCGTTGAATCTTCCCATTTTTATCCATTTTTCATGTTTGAAAAAATGATTTTCCGTGGCTCCAGGATTGCACCTGGCACGGCCAAGCTTCTCTTCGTGCAAAAAGAAGAATTCTAAGCCGAAACCTCCAGGTGCTCCGTGCCCCAAAAGTCCGGCCAAGTGCCTTGCGTCGCTGGGACGGACACCATTTTACCGGCAAAACCAGTTCGCTTCATGACAGCGTTCTGCCTTTCTACATCCATTTACATCCATTTACCATATCTTTGAACATGAACATTCATTTACATTCATTTACCTCCACTTATCTGCCATTTTGACGGTAACCAGGCTGACCGTGTTTTGATCCCCGCCTTGGAACCAACCATATCGCCATAAGAGGGAAATTCTTTGGACAACCCACCAGGTTACTGACATCCAGTTCGTCGAAGCCAACAAGGCTATTCCCGCCAACCTTAGGATCTATTCGTATGGGCAACTCATGGCGAATCACCAAAATTTTTAGCATTTGACGAATGAATCCAACGGCTGAGATGAATATGCATTTCGCAGCGTAGAATTATGCCACACACACACACCTATTTTGGTGCTGACCGCTTTTCGCCTACGAAATTCCATGACAACTTCTTCATTCTTCAAGCGGATGCACATATGTATATATACACTCTGTGAAATCATAGATTTTGGGGCTAAATCATGATGAATCATTGTCAAAAAGGGTACTGTATGATTGTTGAAAATAAACAGAAATCACCAGATTTAGCCCAAATCCTAGATTTTCGGTACTTTTTGGGATGTATAGACCCAATTGCTCCTGATTGCATCATCCAATAATTTGTGGTTCCCCGTGTAGCAACCGCCCCAGTGGCCCTTTGTTTCTCACCTCGCTAAGGCGGACTTGCCGCAGCCAGCAGGGCCCACCAACAAACAGTCGCTTCCCGAGGCAAAATCCTGTGGCTTGTAGGGTATGTAGGGTAGCTTTACTTTGGAAAGGCATGGTTTCCATGAATTTATTGCGGGACCGTACGGGGAAACAATTATTTTGTTAGGTTTGATTTTAAGTTCTTATGGTGCGATGATGCTGCGCAACCAGTGGACATTGTTGTGAGCCTTTGCTGGCGTCCTTCTTTCTAACAAGGCAGCGGGAACGTGCTCTGGCTATGTATCTACTTCCTCTGCAAAAGCCAAGCAAAACAAACCAAAATTGAAATACAAATGAGAAGGGATATGCCAAGGCCTAACGATTGGTTGCACGAATTTCACCTTCCTTTTCCATTTATTGGCATGCCTTTTGCATTCTTTTCGAGTGGCTCAGTTCTTTCACCAGAACTAATTGGAAATCATCACAACCATGCCCATTTAATGGCTAATCTTAGGTACATGTATTTTGATACCACATATAATCACCCCCATCAAAATGGCAATGTATTAATAAGCTATCCTTCACCAAGGTTTACCAGGGTGGAAAAAATCACCTGTTGGCGAGTTCCCTATTGGCAGAATCCCAACTTTTGGTTGATCGTTTTCTACCATCTGGTTATGACTAACAGTTTGCCATGGAAAATCACCATGCTATTACTGGGCCATTTTCCATGGCTATGTTAAACAACCAGATGGTACTTTGGATAACATACGACATAATGTGGGTTTCTCTTCCCTGAAGATGGGGCACCTTCAAAGTATCACGGATGATCAGTATTAACTCCATCAAAATTGCAAGCTACTCAGCAAGACCTTGTTCATTATTCATAGGTTGAATTTCTAATTTTGATATTTCAATATCTGTATTTTGGCTGGATAAATACCAACATCTTCCTGGTTTTGATGGTCAAATTCACAGCTTCCCAGCTCTAATCCCAATTTTCCTTGTTTTTGACTGTCAACTTCTAAACCTGCAATCCACGGTTTCCTTGGTTTTTGTTTTTTTTTGCTGGTGCTGCTGGTTTTTGATTGTAGTTTTTTTTGAGCGTTTTCATACTCTTAACTCACACCATTCTGATTGATCCTACAATATCATAATATCACCATTCAATCCACTCATAGTTGCTTAAATCCCTATTATTCTCTCTTCTTCCTTATCAATCCCTACTATGGGGGGGGAACCAGGAAATACCCATTAAAATCCCCACCTTCCCACGTCTTTCCCCACCTGCACCAGCCGTGCCAACAAGGTCTGCAGCGCAGCGCCCGCCACAAACGGAGCAGCGTTCGACGCAGCGGCCGGCAGCAACGGCGAGGGCAGCGACAACGAGCCGACGGCGCCTGCAGGGATTGTGCTACAAATGATGCTGGCTATAAATCCCACATCAATTTTGCAGCTTCTTAAATCCCCACTACAATATATATATACACATATTTAAACTCATAGTTTCATAATCATTTTACATATATATATATATATATCATATTTATACATCATCGTATGGAATTCTATTCTGTTTTATATATCATCAAACATATCATTTCACAATTTCACACACGCACAATTGGGGTTCATATTTCATTTTGCAAGTGACTAGTGGCAATTTGACACACACACACACAATGATGGGAATTTCGACTCTGACAATGTTGAACGACATCAGTGAGGAGTAAAATCAACACTGTGGGTTTAAAGATCAAAATCTTCAAGAAAAACTGAACGATCTGAAACGCACATATATCCTAAACATGGGGATAGCACAAGCAAACAGTAAGAGATTTGACCATTCAAATTCTCATTCCCCGAGGCTTGGTGAGGGAGATGCAAGCGGCAATATGTTGGGATGTAGGTGGAGAACGTATAAACGTAGTGGTGAATCAACAGCAAGAACTCGGGTGTAGTCAACAATCATTGGGCATCGAAAGCCGCGCTTCGGCGTTTCAACGTCTTTCACGAAGACGTTAGGTCGAAACGCATGGGAACGTCTAAAAACAATCAACCCTAGCCTTAATCGAAAGGATCATGGATAAACACTGGCAAAAAGTGTGGTTCGCTGCGTGGGACCAACAAAAATTGAATTAAAACCCAACGAGTTGGTTGTGGCATCACCAATGAGATACCGAGTTTACAGTTCAATCTAATGCATCATCAATCCCCAGCGATGTGTACATATATGTATAAAATTGTTATAAGTACATGTTTCATCATGTTTCCATATTATATATGTACAGTCAGTGACATGTTACATATGAACGCACATATATATATATACATAATTATATATACATATATATGTATTTTTTTAAATGTATAGTCATAGTACACAAAATATATGTAATGTTGATTATATAATAAACTAATCATGTATAAATTTCAATGTAGTTACATGTGATGTCAACCCTGATTGATAAACCGCCAGGGGTACCATTGAAGTACCAAATTATCACTATTTGGGGAGTGCCCCACCAATTCATAAACCACGGTTCTGGGCAAATTATAACATTTCACTAACCTGAAATAAGGCCAGCTATGGAGATGATTCCAGGGTTTGGTCACGACGTGAGGTCACTAGCTACTAGAATTAGCCCATATATATTGATAGATACTATAGTTGATGGATTTACCCATTACTATCATTACTAATTATTAACCATTATTAATCACCATTTAAAAATCATTACTCCGGGCTCGGCATTATCTATAAGACATACCCACCTCTTGGGGCTTCCCGATTGCCTCCGTCTTGAAGCTCCAGATGCACTTTGCCGTGGCTGGATTGACTGGTGCGGTGCGGCTTAAACGGTGATCCGGAGGTTGGCAGGTGAAACGCTGGGGAAAATTGGGAGCAATGTATTTATAATACAGATAAAAATATAGAGTTTTTATTTCAAACATGTACGGATAACATATGTAACCTCAAACAAAGAAAACACCAGGTGATATAAATATATGTATATATTATATTGTATTACAAATGTATTATATGGTATCATGTATTTCCTCTAGCCTTTCTGCCTCCCTCGGGGGACGGCCCAAAGTACCAAAGTACGCAACACGCGTGACCAGCCAGGAAAACCATGGATTCGGTGATGTCTCTGTGGCCAAATCCATCGTGTATGTTTCCCCTTGCTTGAGTTGAATTCAAATTCTTCATGTGCCCCCTCGTCGGGGTTCCAATCACAATATTGCCCATGATTTTCCAACTCATTTCCTTTTTTTGGTGAAATGGGCTTCCAGGCTACTCCAAAAAAACAAAAACGCCAAATTCATCTGCACTCTGCGGCAAAACCAGCGCAGCGCGACTTGAGTTGTTTTCGGGATGCCTGTTTCATCGTCAACGCTGGGGATGTGTGAATGGGTGTATTCTGTATATTTCTATATATGAATATGTATACAATTGTGTGTGCGGATATTATGTGAAGTATATAATTACTTATATATCTATGACCATAGGGATGGTTTATTATACAACTCATTTATGGTGATTTTAGGGACAGTTTTGGTTGGGTATATCATGGTATATCATGTCACTGACTGGCAGGAAACCTCAAGCTTTGTAGACGTAGAGTGATGCACGAGGATGCACCATATGTTTGGCCACACATTTCACACGTTGCCAAGTCGTATCCTTTTTTTTGATACTTGACCAAGTCATGCGGCTGGAAAAGGAAATTGGTGCCCTGCATATTGGGATGATCCATATATATATATATATACCTGAGAAGGGGGGGGACGAAAGCCAGCCCCCAAAGCAATGCTCATGGTTTTTTTTGTCTCTGCGCTGAAGTATCTCGAAGTAAAGGCGGTTGCTAGTTGTTAGCATTCCACGATACTTTCGTCCAGATCAGCTCCAGCTCGGCCGTTTTAGGCCAAATCCTGGCCAGGAGCCTTTTGGAGCCAGATCCAGAGCAGAAACCTGTTGGAAGCAATTTTCTGCCATTTGGCGGCCATTCGGCCGGCTATTGCATTTCGCTTTTGGGAAGAACGGGAAACGGCTACATATACAATTTTAGAATCACAGCAAGCAAACAGAAGCTATGACCCAGCATTGTGAAGCTAAAAACACATAGACCCTTTTACACACAGACCCTTGCAGACTACACACAAACGCTTTTACACACAGACACTTTTTTACTTCGACACACAGATGCTTTTACACACAGACCCCTTTACAATAGCTTTACACAGAAACACGTTGACACAGAGACGCTTTTACAGACAAACAGCTTCACACAGACACACAGACGCTTTCACACACAGACCCGTGTACGCAGGGACAGCTTTACACACAGACACTTTTACACATAGACCCTTTGACACACAGACCCTTGCACACACAGACGCCGTGAGACATAGACGCTTTTTTCGCACAGACACTTTTTGACACATAAACATCTTGACACAGAAATGCTTTTACACAGAGACCTTTCTACACACAGACACTTTTACACAGAAACCTTTTGACACACCGACCCTTTTACGCATACACAAAATGTTGCACACAGACCCTTTTACACACAGGCGCTTTTACACACAAACACTATACGCTTTTACACACAAAGGCTTTTACATACAGACCTTTTTACACACAAACATCCTTACACCGAAAGGCTTTTACACAGAGTCGTAGTAGCACACAGACTGTTGGACACACAAACATCTTGACACAGAAATGCTTTTACACGCAGACCTTTTTACACACAGACACTTTTAAACACGAACCTTTTTACACACCGACCCTTTTACGCATACACAGAATGTTGCAAACAGACCCTTTTACACACAGACGCTTTTACACACAAACACTTTTACATACATACGCTTTGACACACAGAGGCTTTTACACACAGAAGCTTTTACACAGAGACCCTTTTACACACAGGAGCTTGTACACACAGACCCTTGTACACACAGATATATCTACAGAGAAACGCTTTTACACAGAGACGCTTTTACATAGAAACATCTTCACACAGAGACGTTGCGGCATGTTTTTTTTACCTTCATTTGGAAAGCCGAAAAATGGTCAAATAGTTGGTGTTTTCGTGTTTTTTGAGCAGTCTCGGAGCAAAAAACTCCGAAAAAAAAAAACCGTGTTTTCTGACGCCTCGCAAGCCCGGAGCCTTTTGGAGCCAGCTTGTGGGACTTTCGCGGCTTGCGGGCCGGCAACTAAAAGGGCCTTCTGGGATCAAGGGGAAACGGCCATTTTTAGCCAAATCCTGGCCGAAGCCTTTTGGAGCCGGCTTTTAAGACTTTCGCGGCTTGCGGGCCGGCAACGAAAAGTGCCTTCTGGGCTCAAGGGGAAACGGCCGTTTTAGGCCAAATCCTGGCCAGGAGCCTTTTGGAGCCAGATCCAGAGCAGAAACCTGTTGGCAGCAATTTTCTGCCATTTGGCGGCCATTCGGCCGGCTATTGCATTTCGCTTTTGGGAAGAACGGGAAACGGCTACATATACAATTTTAGAACGAACAGCAAGCAAACGGAAGCTATGACCCAGCATTGTGAAGCTAAAAACACATAGACCCTTTTACACACAGACCCTTGCAGACTACACACAAACGTTTTTACACACTTGCGAAGTCATGAAAGACGGTCTCTTTTCATGAATGCAAAGTCTGATTACCTCATGGTAGATTGAAGGCATCACTCGGCCATACCGAGTTAAAAAAGGCCAAGCTTATCCGTTGACATTTGAATGTCAGGTTGTTTAAAAGAGAAACCAATACGGCTCAATCAAAAGTGATCATGAAATGACTGAATGACGGCATGCAGGTTCTTGGGTTAGCCTGATCCCATAAAGTACTAACAGATACGAATATGACCACCAGCTATGACCCCAACATATTGGGTATGTCATCCAGGTGCATCATGCAGGTACGTTTTCACAACCTAAGGTGAGCGTCTTCATTGGCACAAGACTCACCAAAGGTCCTTGTGCCCCCTGCTGTGAATTAAGGTGCCATGGTATCCATAATTTATGGAAGAAAGCAGTTAAAAAACTAGTTGGTTGAAATCAGCCGCAAAAAGTGAGGAACTCTTCGGTACAGAGCTTGACACACACAAAAAGGCACGTAGCCGGGCTTGTATTCCTTTAAAGGCGAGAATGGAAGACATCATCAAGAGATTTGTGAAAAAAAACGCAGAGGAACATTTGCAACCTCATCAGCGTGTCAGTAAATATTTTTTTTGCCACAGCCAAAAGGTTAGGTATGCTTGAGCTGCCTTCTGTACAGGACGCGTTGGCAGTCTGTTTTGGAGAACCCTTTCTGTACATACAGCTGAATGAGTTGGTTGAGATCATCACGGACAAATTCTTTGGGAAACGTGTATCTGCGAATTAAGGTTGCACGGGACTTTAGTCCGGACAAGCGGAGACGCATGCTGCCAGCAGAATGGAGATGACGAATTTCCCATAGTGGAGGTACTTGGTACCTTACGGTTCGTTGCACTACGTCAATGGTGAACCCAAGGAGTGTACCATCTTGGACGGTTTCCAACTCCACCGGCGCTTGATAAAAGAAACAATCGGAAAGCACTCGCATGGGCAGTGCAGAGCGAAAACGGTGATCAAACAAAATGAATCTGTTGTCCACATAATCTTGTGAACAGAAGCCTTTCTGCACATATAACCGAGATAGTGCGTGCAACGAACTCTGTGCTTGACATGACAGAAATGAATATTTACGAATTAAATGAGCTCGACTCTTCAGTCCGCTCAAACGCAATCGGAGGGTTCCGGCTGAAATGATTGTTCTTTCAGAAACATCAACATAAAAGCCGAGAAGTAAAATTGTCGGCAACCAGCTCCAGTTCGACTGGACTACCATAAAAGTCCAAGTCTGTAAACACTCTGAACACTGGAGCATGAAGATGGTGCTTCTGTACAATGACAAAACGGCTGTCGACGTACCTGATTGCAAGATGATGAAAATTTGGTTGAGTCAGGACTTCTTGATAGGTACTGCTCCACGGTCTCTCGATAAGCGTCACGGCCAAGTTCGAAAGTGTCGGAGAAATCTGACTTCCTATTGCAGCGCCCCTGATTTGGCGCCATACAACGCCAAGTGCTGTGAAAAAGTGAGTCCGCTGTACACGCGGGTCGACCCCCTGCCTTAAAACTGAAAAATTGAAAAACTGAAAAACAGAAAAATCGCAAATCCCTTGGAAACAGGGGTTGACCCTACACACAAAGGCCTATCGCCGCTGGTATTTGTCGGCCACAACGCGCTGTGAATATCTGACAAAGCGAAGCCTTTCTGTACATATAACCGAGATAGTGCGTGCAACGAACTCTGTGCTTTACAGGACGGAAATGAATATTTACGAATTAAATGAGCTCGACTCTTCAGTCCGCTCAAACGCAATCGGAGGGTTCCGGCTGAAATGATTGTTCTTTCAGAAACATCAACATAAAAGCCGAGAAGTAAAATTGTCGGCATACAGCTCCAGTTGGACTGGACTACCATAAAAGTCCAAGTCTGTAAACACTTGGAACACTGGAGCCTGAAGATGGTGTTTCTGTACAATGACAAAACGGCTGTCGACGTACCTGATTGCAAGATGATGAAAATTTGGTTGGGTCAGAACTTCTTGATAGGTACTGCTCCACGATCTCTCGATAAGCGTCACGGCCAAGTTCGAAAGTGTTGGAGAAATCTGACTTCCCATTCCAGCGCCCCTGATTTGGCGCCATACAACACCAAGTGCTGTGAAAAAGTGAGTCCGCTGTACACGTGGGTCGACCCCCTGCTTTAAAACTGAAAAATTGTAAAACAGAAAAACAGAAAAAATCGCAAATCCCTTGGAAACAGGGGTTGACCCTACCCACAAAGGTCTATCGCCGCTGGTATTTGTCGGAAAACCGAGATAGTGCGTGCAACGAACTCTGTGCTTGACAGGACGGAAATGAATATTTGCGAATTAAATGAGCTCGACTCTTCAGTCCGCTCAAACGCAATCGGAGGGTTCCGGCTGACATGATTGTTCTTTCAGAAACATCCACATAAAAGCCGAGAAGTAAAATTGTCGGCAACCAGCTCCATTTCGACTGGACTACCATAAAAGTCCAAGTCTGTAAACACTTTGAACACTGGAGCTTGAAGATGGTGCTTCTGTACAATGACAATAAAGCTGTCGACGTACCTGATTGCAAGATGATGAAAATTTGGTTGAGTCAGAACTTATTGATAGGTACTGCTCCACGGTCTCTCGATAAGCGTCACGGCCAAGTTCGAAAGTGTTGGAGAAATCTGACTTCCTATTCCAGCGCCCCTGATTTGGCGCCATACAACACCAAGTGCTGTGAAAAAGTGAGTCCGCTATACACGTGGGTCGACCCCCTGCCTTAAAACTGAAAAATTGAAAAACTGAAAAACAGAAAATTCGCAAACCCCTTGGAAACAGGGGTTGACCCTACACACAAAAGCCTATCGCCGCTGGTATTTGTCGGCCACAACGCACTGTGAATATCTGACAAAGCGAAGCCTTTCTGTACATATAACCGAGATAGTGCGTGCAACGAACTCTGTGCTTGACATGACGGAAATTAATATTTACGAATTAAATGAGCTCGACTCTTCAGTCCGCTCAAACGCAATCGGAGGGTTCCGGCTGAAATGATTGTTCTTTCAGAAACATCAACATAAAAGCCGAGAAGTAAAATTGTCGGCAACCAGCTCCAGTTCGACTGGACTACCATAAAAGTCCAAGTCTGTAAACACTTTGAACACTGGAGCCTGAAGATGGTGTTTCTGTACAATGACAAAACGGCTGTCGACGTACCTGATTGCAAGATGATGAAAATTTGGTTGGGTCAGAACTTCTTGATAGGTACTGCTCCACGATCTCTCGATAAGCGTCACGGCCAAGTTCGAAAGTGTTGGAGAAATCTGACTTCCCATTCCAGCGCCCCTGATTTGGCGCCATACAACACCAAGTGCTGTGAAAAAGTGAGTCCGCTGTACACGTGGGTCGACCCCCTGCCTTAAAACTGAAAAATTGAAAAACAGAAAAACAGGAAAAAAAAAAACGCAAATCCCTTGGAAACAGGGGTTGACCCTACCCACAAAGGTCTATCGCCGCTGGTATTTGTCGGAAAACCGAGATAGTGCGTGCAACGAACTCTGTGCTTGACAGGACGGAAATGAATATTTACGAATTAAATGAGCTCGACTCTTCAGTCCGCTCAAACGCAATCGGAGGGTTCCGGCTGAAATGATTGTTCTTTCAGAAACATCAACATAAAAGCCGAGAAGTAAAATTGTCGGCAACCAGCTCCAGTTCGACTGGACTACCATGAAAGTCCAAGTCTGTAAACACTTTGAACACTGGAGCATGAAGATGGTGCTTCTGTACAATGACAAAACGGCTGTCGACGTACCTGATTGCAAGATGATGAAAATTTGGTTGGGTCAGAACTTCTTGATAGGTACTGCTCCACGATCTCTCGATAAGCGTCACGGCCAAGTTCGAAAGTGTCGGACAAATCTGACTTCCTATTCCAGCGCCCCTGATTTGGCGCCATACAACACCAAGTGCTGTGAAAAAGTGAGTCCGCTGTACACGTGGGTCGACCCCCTGCCTTAAAACTGAAAAATGGAAAAACAGAAAAACAGGAGAAAGAAAAAAAAAAAACGCAAATCCCTTGGAAACAGGGGTTGACTCTACACACAAAGGCCTATCGCCGCTGGTATTTGTCGGCCACAACGCACTGCGAATATCTGACAAAGCGAAGCCTTTCTGTACATATAACCAAGATAGTGCGTGCAACGAACTCTGTGCTTTATACAGGACGGAAATGAATATTTACAAATTAAATGAGCTCGACTCTTCAGTCCGCTCAAACGCAATCGGAGGGTTCCGGCTGAAATGATTGTTCTTTCAGAAACATCTACATAAAAGCCGAGAAGTAAAATTGTCGGCAACCAGCTCCATTTCGACTGGACTGCCATAAAAGTCCAAGTCTGTAAACACTTTAAACACTGGAGCATGAAGATGGTGCTTCTGTACAATGACAAAACGGCTGTCGACGTACCTGATTGCAAGATGATGAAAATTTGGTTGGGTCAGAACTTCTTGATAGGTACTGCTCCACGATCTCTCGATAAGCGTCACGGCCAAGTTCGAAAGTGTTGGAGAAATCTGACTTCCCATTCCAGCGCCCCTGATTTGGCGCCATACAACACCAAGTGCTGTGTCCGCTGTACACGTGGGTCGACCTCCACTAGAGGGAAGGCTGAAAACGGTCTCAAGGGAGGAGGAGCAGGAACTCTGGGAGGAAGAACATGCGCTCTGGGAGGAATGTTTCCAACATACGGGTCCCAAAGACCATATGAATGTGCCATTGACCTGGTGGAGGACGGAGAGCTTGAGAGAAAGAAGAAAGAGCCGTTCTAACTGACCTACCTCTTTCAGATCTCGAAGTGGACCTCAGAGAATGGTGATCACGATGATGGTGACGGTGATGGGATGCTCGATGACGACGTCTTGTTCTGGATCTGGAGAAACTTGATGTTGTGCGTCTTTCCTGTTTGTCATCATCTGTTCCAACCGGCACCTGAGGTTGGACTGCTGACGGTCGACGAGGTACGGAGATCGTTCCTGGAATTGCGGCTGGGGCTACTACCGGAGTTGCTGGAGGAGCATGTGGTGTCAATGCCAGTCTTACTGCTGGCTTCGCCGGTGCCTTGGGTGGCCGAGGTGGAGTCGGGTCCACGTTGCCGGCCACAAAATAAACATTATACACCGGAGTCGACATGGCGCAGAAATCTAGAGAAAGGAAAATGGAAAATGTGTTGTCTAATATGACAACTTGCTAACTGTACAAGGATTGATCAGTTAGACAACTAACAAATGATAACGTATTGTTGCTTGCTCAACTGTACACCAAAAAGCATTCATGTGTACAAACACAATTCATCCATTTGGAATTCAATGCTGAGGCTTCAAGTGTGGAATTCAGAAAATTCATCTTATTGGTGACTATCAGTCGCCAAAATTGTCAAAAGCCAAATTCAAGTTCAAACTCAGTGGATTCAAGCTATTTTTGCCGGATAGCATACCGGGATCTATTCTCTCAAATGCACGCTTTGTGTCAGAGACACACGTTCAATCATTGCAATGAGCCACCGTGGCTGAATTCAAGAGTCAAATTCACTTGTGGATTCTCGCACTCCCAGGGGAGATACGACGCCTGGAATTCCAGGATCACGACCGGACTTTGACAGATCCCACGGCCGAAATACACACTTGCGAAGTCATGAAAGACGGTCTCTTTTCATGAATGCAAAGTCTGATTACCTCATGGTAGATTGAAGGCATCACTCGGCCATACCGAGTTAAAAAAGGCCAAGCTTACCCGTTGACATTTGAATGTCAGGTTGTTTAAAAGAGAAACCAATACGGCTCAATCAAAAGTGATCATGAAATGACTGAATGACGGCATGCAGGTTCTTGGGTTAGCCTGATCCCATAAAGTACTAACAGATACGAATATGACCACCAGCTATGACCCCAACATATTGGGTATGTCATCCAGGTGCATCATGCAGGTACGTTTTCACAACCTAAGGTGAGCGTCTTCATTGGCACAAGACTCACCAAAGGTCCTTGTGCCCCCTGCTGTGAATTAAGGTGCAATGGTATCCATAATTTATGGAAGAAAGCAGTTAAAAAAACTAGTTGGTTGAAATCAGCCGCAAAAAGTGAGGAACTCTTCGGTACAGAGCTTGACACACACACACACTCACACACACAAGCCCTTTGCACTCACGAGCAGTGCGTTCAAGACCGAGGAGGTCTAGTGACAGTCGCAGCTGTTTTCGCCCCACGATAGGACCCGTTGAGTGAACTGCCATATCCCCTTGACGCCGGGGTGGCTCCCGATATCCTCACTGGCCTTTGGGGTGGGCTCCCATCGTTACAAAACTGGCCCAACATCAGACAATTTTTGCGTTTGGATTTGGACGTATTTACATTCACTTCCTCCAGATCATTGCGGGTTGGGCACCCATTGACTGTCCCAACATACTTGCAACAGCTCACAATTGGATTGGTATTTCTGATAAGGTTCTCTGAACTTTCCTTGCCTTGCCTGCTGGACAACGTTGCCCTTGCAAGTGCATAGGACGATGCCTTCAATCATCTACCTTTGCTGCCTTTCTCAGTTTGCCACAGCTTGTATTGGAACCTGCCCATTGAGAGCAACCCGGTCCCAATTCCGGGCGTGTGCACAGAGATGACGACACCACATCCATGTTTTAGACAGACCCATCTCACGGATTTCTTTCAGGATGGAAGTGTGCACGAGGGTGAGGGTTGTAACCGCACCACAACGGTTACTGGAGCAGATGCATGGATTACACATTTTTGTGCAGATCCTGCGAACAGTGGACAACCGCCTCCAAGGTGCCACGGCACATGTCCTTCCCCCCAGCCATATACAGGAGTACAGAAAAGAAGCTATAAACGCGCATGCAAAAGAGCATTGACTTTTGGGTGCACCAGATATCGTGGTCGAGAGGTTTCACTCAGGGATTTTCCCTCGAATTTGATTGCAAGGGTACAACAGGAACAGAGCCGACAACGTCGACCAGCTCCTCATCCATCTCCAACTCCTGTACGCCACTCCAGAATGACCTTGCTACATTGGAACCCTGGCGGTATGGCCCAGAGCACGTTCCAAGAGTTCAAGCACTGGCTCACTTTCAATCCGACAGATGCCGTTGTGATAACGGAGACCAGGTGGAGCTTCTCTTCCTGTTGGCAAGATCAGAGATGGTCATATATACACTCGGCAGCTTTGGAATCCCGTACGGGGGGCATATTAATCATGATTGCGCGCCACATCTGTCATCCCGACAACATTGGCTACGACGAACAACGGCCTGGACGCCTAGTTCATGTCCGTATGCACTTTGATCGGAGAGCAGTGAACCTTTTGGCACTGTACCAGTATGTTGACAACCGCAATCAACAATCAACACAAGCGAGCGCAGGAATCTGGCAGGCGCTCAATGAAAGTTTATACAGAATGCCCAGCCGTAACAGCCTCATCCTTGCAGGAGATTTTAACTGCTCCCTTCCACGAGCAGCTCCATGGATTGGTACAAATGCCTTCAAGTGGAATGGACGTCGCAGACAGGGACGCTTACATGCTGATCATGACCAACTGCTGACCATAATCAGACAGCATGCATTGGTTGATCTCACATCGTGGGACGAATCCCAAGGACCGACTTACATCCACGGAGACACTGCATCTAAGATAGATCACGTGTTCATGCGGTTGACCCAATGTGATGGTATTGCAAAACAGACACAATTCCTTCCCAATGCAGACATCATCCCTAATAACCAAACCCACCATGTCCCTGTCAGTTGTTCAATCAAGACTCGAATGATGCCATATCAAGTTCAACAACTTACCCCAACCTGTACGTACACACAAAGATCCAAATGCCGCCAAGCCAGCTTGCAGGAATCCGACACATGGATATCCCTGCAAAATGCGGTGACAAATGCAGTCAGGCAGATCGCAATTGCTGAGACACCGGATGCCGCAATTTGTAATCTCCATGACATGGTTGCACCAATTTTCCAAACCCTTTTCCCGAAGGCCAAGCATTCGAACACCTCGGACAGTGGGCCCGTGCATGTTTTAATGGAAATTAATGGCAACACAGAAACTGCATACGCACCATAGCCTCCAATGTACAGATGCCTCTCATCACTCGATGCATCCAGGCATGGTTTCACTGGAGCCGCTGTTGCAGCCTGCAACGACAACAGCAGCGGCAGGCCAGGCAGATCAAAGCTGCCAAGTTCCGAGAATTATGCACAGAGGTAGACAAAGCAGCCAGGGCCCATGATGCCCATTTGATGTTTCAAATCATCAACAGGTATGCACCCAAGAAGCCCTTGACCAGAGCCCGGCTGCGCACAGCAGAAGGACAAATCGCAAATCAACATGTTGCACATGCCATCACCGTCCAGTATGTTCGTGACACCTGGAAAGGACCATCGAAACTGCCTGAATTCACAGTCAGTGCACCGGGCCTGCCTTTCACCCGTGCGGAACTAGTGGATGCCATCACAGCGGAACATCCAAACAAATCAGTTGCGCAGCCATTCTTGCCAGCGCTGATATGGAAGGGTTCAGCAGAAGAGATAGCCCAACACCTATACCCTGTCCTTGAAAGTTGGTGGCAACAATATCCCCCAATCATCCCCCAAAATTGGAAAGATTCATGGATTTATTTCCTACCCAAACCGGGTAAGCCCAACACCAGCCCGGCACATCTAAGACCAATGTCTCTCATGGAGCCATTGGGAAAAATTGCAATAGGCCTACTCACCGCTCAACTCCGACACCATGTGTTTCCTAAGCTGAGCCGTTTCCCACATTTTGGTTTTCTACCCTTTCGATCAGCTGCTGATGCAATCTGCCGAGTCAGTAGACACCATAGCTTAGTGAGAAGCCTTGTCGGATCCCAGAGACGCACAGTAGGCCAACGGATTGCAGGGACACCCAAACTGAAGATCTGTGGAGGCATTTCATTATTTCTTGACATGACACGTGCATTTGACAGTGTCGACAGACCAACTTTATTCACGCATCTTTCCACTCAAGAAATACCTGAATCCCTCCTTGTTCTCTTATCTAAGTGGCATGAAAATACCCACTATAAACTACAATTCCAGGGTGCAACCACCACCATCAAAGTGGGTCGTGGCCTACGCCAAGGCTGTAAAGCCGCCCCGTTACTGTGGTTGGAGTATATGGACCTGTTTCTGGACAGACTCATCACCCACACTGGTCATGACTGGGTAGCCCAATGCGTCACACTCTACGCAGACGATATACATGTAGGCTGCAGCTTTGAATCAGAAGGAGCCCTCCGAACGGCAGTCACCAACATGGGACACCTTCTGGACATTTTGGAGGACCTGTGCATGACGATCTCCTGCGAAAAGTCTTTTCTCTTGCTGACAGTTGCTGGGACAAACCCACGCTTGTACATGAAACCATACATCAGACGTGGATCACATGGCACAACATTTGAGATCCCTCGAAGTACCGGCCAAACAACCTCAATACCGATGAAATCTTCTGGAAGGTACCTAGGAGCTATCATGAGCTATCGCATGATGGAGGAATTGACATGGAAACATCGCTGCAAATCAGCCTGGCTGGCGTTCAACCGACTGAAGAAATGGCTCCAGAGCCGTCAGCTTTCTGTCCGATATAAAATGCATCTGTGGCAAAGCTGCGTGCACACGATCCTCACCTATGGGATCTTGGATATGAACAGCACAGTCAAGACGTTGCATCAATATCAGCAGACAGTATACACAATGATTCGGATGGTGATAGGTGACCACTCATACAGGACACATCACACCCACCAGCAGGCTTTTCAGGCACACCACATTGAACTCCCGCTGCCGATGTTGGGACGGTTAGCCATGAACATGCTACGACGCCTGAACAGGCGGGAAGACACCATTGCATCCGATGACATTGTCCTCACGATCCCATGGACACATTTGACCGAAACTCTTCGACTCATTGATGCCATTCACGACACCAGTGCGCAGGTACCCATAGCGGTGGACCAACATCAGCCAGTCTCCACTCAGGCTCAACAATGTCCATGTTGCCCTTTTGTCACGGACTCGATCCCCAACCTACGTAGACATCTGACGGTGGCCCATGCCAAGTATCAACATAGAACAACAGCAATTTTCCCCTTGGATTTTGCACTCCATGGCCGTCCTCAATGTAGTCACTGTCATCAAGTGTTTACCACATGGCGATCATTTTCTATCCACATTGAACGCAATTGTTGCCAGGTCACCACCGCCCAGCCACGTCACTGGTGGCCGACCGCAATGGACAGGGTTGACATTGAAGATCGGGAACCGACCCTCGACAGCCCTCCAGCGGACGTCGATCAGTTCCATGGTGCAACACAACGTTTTTGGACACAACTCAAACAATGCATCCAAACACGCAGTTGGACCGACATTGCGGCTCTGCCAGACCTTAGTGAATACCTACAGAATCACTGTATGATTTGTGGTATGTGGCAAAACCGTTTCCAAGAACTACATGGACATCTGCGCCTATATCATCCCACGCTCATTGGTGGTGGCGTTGCCAAAGGCACAGATCACTCACCTGCTGCCAGGTACATCACCTTGTATCCTCTGCGGCCAAGACTTCCGACGGGTCCACAGCTGCCCTGTGGCCTTGCAACTTGAATTTTGTGCAACTTGGATCATGCTGCCTGCATCCAACCATCAGTTGCACGCCGCTGTGAGATTTGTGATTCAGACCAAGACAGTATGGGGAACTTATACAGACACCTCTGCCAGCAACATGGACTCACCATCAACGACTGGTGTCCTGCAAGGGACGCGCATCAGGACAGTGATGGCTGCATGCACTGCGGCGAAATATTTATGTCGCGCTCTGGCTTGCGGCGCCACATCACGGAGGGTCGATGCATGTCCTTCGACCCCCTGACGAGCCCCCAGCCTCTGAATGCAGCTGATCGCTGGTCCTCATTGCATGCTGCTGGACAGTTCACAGCTCCGGTCCTTACAGCAATACACCGCATCAAGTTGACTCTGACATGCCAATTCTGCGGGACGCGATACCAGCGCCAGGGAGACCTTGTGGCTCATCTCCTACAGTCACACCCGGCACTCTGGAACAATTCACAAGAAACATTGAGATTTCTTTTGCAGACGGTCATTGCTCACACTGGATGCCTTTGCAACCCACAGGTACACCAGACAAATCGCACCCACGTGTGCACAGTGGTGCGTCAACTTGCCATGGCCTTTCACCAAAGTGAACTGGAGGTATTGGTACCCACGGTGTACAGTCCTCAGCTCCTGGATGCAATGTTGGTCAATCTTGGCAACACTGAACAAATCCAACGCCTGAGAGTCTTGCTACATGACCGCCAATTCTCAAGCTTGTGGCAGGACCTGGATGTGCTGATTCTACTCAGGACAAGATGTGTGATCTGCGGCGGGTTTTACCATGCCACACAAATGATGTACCACCTGCTCACTATGCACCATGACGCATGCATGTGGGCGGCTCAGATCACCTATCAGCTCAGCATTAGCATGCAATCCGTGCAACCACAGGACTATCAATGCCAGTTCTGCCAGTTGATTTTCAACTTGCCGCATTCCCCAAGTGACTTGATGGAACCCAGAGAACGCTGCTTACGACTGCAAGCACATTTTCACTCAGGGTGCCCAGTCCTGCGTCAGATCGCGCTCGTGCTGTTGCCAATCCATGGACTACGGGGCGTGGGACTCCCACGACCAAGCGCTGATGGACAGCCTGCAAGCGCTGGCACCAATGTTCCTGGGCACACGCAAACAGGAGCTCGCAAACGACGACAGGACAACCAAACGCCACAAGGGGCCCAAACAAGAGGAGCACGGAGATCAACGACAAGTACAGGTGTTGACACAGGTCGTCACGAAGATGGCACAACTGCTCTTGAACCACGAGCGCAGCCTTCAGACCTTGCATCATCAGGACTCCTACGTTATCTTTGCCCGCACCCATCCAATCGGAATGATGCCCATCATGGCCACACTGGCCCAGGAATGGAAGACGAAAGCGCCACAGAACCAGGAGAACCCCCAATGGTTGACGTTACGCAGCCATCTCCTCCGAGGTCTCCTTCAAGAATTGCTGACCAGAGTGGTGCAACTACAAGAGAGCCAGCCAGGACAGCAACTATGGGACACCGCGGTGGCGAAGCAGACCATCTTGCAGGACGGGTCATGGGTTTACATGAAGTGGTCGCCATCGGACCAACAACTCATTCCCACCAAGCGGACACCCATCCCGATGGGTCAAATGGTGAAGCTCCTGAAAGTCCTGATCGCAGCACTCCAGGACAACATGCACGTCCTACGTTTTCAGAGCCTCAGGACGCAACAAGAAGTCACCTTGCGGGACTCCGAACTGTGGGCCACATTCAACGAGCTGACGGGGAACTCAGTGTGGGGCCTCATGGCCATGTCGTTGAAGAGGCACCAACAGGTGTACTCCAAGCCAGCTCAGCAGCTGGCCGACCTCCTGGGCAAGGGCAAAGGACGCGGCAAGGGGAAACAGGTGAAGCAACAGCCATCCACCCCGACAACACCGACGCCAGCAGTGTGACTTTTCAACATCGACATGACCTGAGACAGGTGCTGACAATGCTAGCGCTCCAGAACCCAGGATCACTATGCTACGCCAATAGTGCGACACTGTGCTATTGGTGGTCCTGCCTGTCCAGGGTCAATTTCCAATATCAAGATTGGGGCTCTCAGTCAGCAACCTTTTTGAATTTACTGCAGCGTGACAACAATATCATGATCTCCTTGGATGAATATGAATGGTTCAACCAACTCATTGCTTCCTGGCAAGATCCTGATTCTCAAGCAGATAGTGCAGAATTCACACATCGGTTGCTGACCTGGGTGGGGACACCCATTGTATCAAATCGATGGGAACGCAGAGTTCACACCAGTGAAAGAACAGAGCTACATGATAGCGGCGACACATACATGCCCATCACACTGCAATTGGACATGGACATGATCGCAGACAATGAAGTCAGCTTGGAATCACTGGTGAGGCTGTGGCATGGAGAACTTGGCATGAGTGCGGGCCTTACTGACCCTTCTGATCTAGTTGTGTTGCACATTGACCGACTGTTTCACAACGATACTGGCCGCTTGCAAAAGCTCCATACAGTGATCCGTTTCTGCTGGTTGGTACAGATCCCCATCCTCCAACATGACATGCCAGTGCGTTGGGAACCGTACCAACTAGTAGCTGCCTTTGCACACATTGGAGAAGCCCAAGGTGGCCACTATCAGGCTCTGCTCAAGACTTTCCCGGAGACCACTGACTTGGCAAACCCAACGATGTGGCTATTCTGTGATGATGGAAGGGAACCCCAACCACGTTGGACCATCCCACCGCAGTTTGAGGAGGGAGTCACCTGTTTCTGGCTCTGCAGATGCAATCAAGTTGAACTGCACCGCTTGCCCAGTCAGGTTCCAGTCCGACAGACAACCACAGATGAGGCACTGATTGCCCTGCTGGCAGACCCGCAAACTAGCAGGAATGGCCAGGTCGAGGGTTGAACATCAGATTGATGCACATGGCAACTACGCACCGCAGCTTGTCATCAATCTACATGCACCCAGCTGCCCAAGCTGGCTTATCCCCGGACCCCTTTTCACGCCCTTGGGAAACCCCCGAGAGTTACCCCAGAGATCAGGACCCGAGAAGATGTCCAAAAAAAAAAGAGGGCACTACAGAATGGCCCACACGCTGTTGCTTCATCCCATCTAATATCATCCGTTTCACCTTGACGTTTCACTCCCAACAGGCATTTTGCCATCCGCGCTGCAGCCCACCGCTGCTGACTGCACTGGCCATTTTGGCCCTGATGAGTGGGCACTTTGCCTAAGCCTAGTCGGCGCACACCCAAATATGAGCTTGACCATCAATCCGTTTTGCCAAATGGGCCAGCCCAGGACATCCTGTTGGCCTTTGCACCCAGCTGCCCAAGCTGGCTTATCCCCGGACCCTTTACATGCCCTTGGGAAACCCCCGAGAGTTACCCAAGTTACCAGGACCCGAGAAGATGTCCAAAAAAAAAGGGGGGCCAAGAGGCAAAATGCCCATCAAACACGAAGCCCCCCCCCAAAAAAAAATCGTTGCTTCCCATTCATATGGACCTAGCTTACGTCTCACAATGCCAGTCCAAAGCGGTACTCAGATCTACGAGTAGCCCAGCGACTGTAACCTACACAGACCACGTTTTTGCCGATTGCAGCCTGGTGCCACCAGTTTTTCCGAAAGAGACAGTGCATCTGTCATGCCAACTGGCGCCCAGCCAGTACCGCTGTGACCACTCTTGCTTCAGCATTGGCAGAACCATCTTTTCCCACCGGATGGTCTGCAAGTTCACCGGCGGAGGGGAAAAGCCTCTTCACGTAAGAGCCAGCTTGGTAACAATCCAACGCTGAAGGCGAGCGCGAACTTTCTGCACAGAAAAGAAGCGTAGCAAAAAACACACACACACAAACACACAAACACACAAACACACAAACACACAAACACACAAACACACAAACACACAAACACACAAACACACAAACACACAAACACACAAACACACAAACACACAAACACACAAACACACAAACACACAAACACACAACCACACAACCACACAACCACACAACCACACAACCACACAACCACACAACCACACAACCACACAACCACACAACCACACAACCACACAACCACACAACCACACAACCACACAACCACACAACCACACAACCACACAACCACACAACCACACAACACACAACACACAACACACAACACACAACACACAACACACAACACACAACACACAACACACAACACACAACACACAACACACAACACACAACACACAACACACAACACACAACACACACCACACAACACACACCACACACCACACACCACACACACACACACACACACACACCACACACCACACACACACACAACCACACAACACACAACACACAACACACAACACACAACACACAACACACAACACACAACACACAACACACAACACACAACACACAAACACACACACAACAACACACACACAACACAACACACACACACACACACAACACACACACAACCACACACAACACACACAACACACACAACACACACAACACACACAACACACACAACACACACAACACACACAACACAAACAACACACACAACACACACAACACACACAACACACACAACACACACAACACACACAACACACACAACACACACAACACACACAACACACAACACACACAACACACACAACACACACAACACACACAACACACACAACACACACAACACACACAACACACACAACACACACAACACACACAACACAAACAACACACACAACACACACAACACACACAACACACACAACACACACAACACACACAACACACACAACACACACAACACACACACAACACACACACACAACACACACACAACACACACACACAACACACACACACAACACACACACACAACACACACAACACACACACACTAGACAAGAATGGATCATTATATGATCCGGCAGGAACTGAGTCCTGTGACATGCAGATTAGATTAGTTATTTACTTAGATAGGATGAAATTATATATATATATGGGACTATGGTGACCACCAGCTGCGTCTTATAATTGCGCCCAGGTGCGTCACCACAGTCCCGCGGGTACGTTTACACGGGTCCCCGGGAGGTGTCTTCGTTGGTCACCGACCTCCCAGGGACCCCGGTGACCCCCCGCGTATATATATATATATATGTGTAATAAGTAAAAGAAGTTTTACGTCTATTCAGACGGTACACACACACACCCTGCCTACGGCAGGGTGGTGCGCGTAAAAATGAGATGAAAGTGAGGATGAACGGGGGATGAAAATGAGATGGGAGTGACAATGAGATGAACGTTACTTAACCAGGACGCGAAGAGGGGAACGCAAAAGAAGAGGGAAGGAGCAAACACACACCAACACACCTAGCCCGGAGCGGGCGAACCCTGAAAAGGCAAGGGAAAAGAAAAAGGCGGAGGGTCGACGGACACGGACCAAGACCAGCGGAGGGGGGGGAAGACGGAAGCGCCTGAACCAACCTGCCAAAGCGAAAACCTACAAACACCTAAGCACGCGACGGAACCAACCTACCTGGGGAGGGAGGAGAGCATGAGATAGGGGACCAATGGGGAACTAGTTGGTGAAAACAAAACCGGAAAACAGGATTCAGCTCCTAAACCTACTGTTCGTGCGATTGTGCCACAACAGGCCCGATGTCAGGTCGTGCCCCGATGGCATAAAACAGCTTCCAAGTTCCAACGAATTAGATGCACAATATGTTTCACCTCACCAAAAACCAAAGAGACCACACCTGCAGGAAAAGGACATGCCTGTTGCCTTTTGTCGTGAATGTCATGTTGAACTTCAAATGCGCAAGCTGCAGTGATAAAAGGAAGTTTCTGGTAGTTCGAAGCAGCTTCACTTGAAAGATCAGATCACTGGGATCCCTGGGACAGCCGGAGCAGCAGGAGATCTCAAAATGGCTGACAAACCGTAAGGCCAGCTGTTGCAATTTACTTAAATGAATTACCAAATTAAAATGTGTTAATTCGGAAGTCAGGACAGTCATCACTCACCCTAAAAAGGGTTGCCTCAAATGGCTCCATGGCACCATGTCGGAGCCACCATGGAAATCACACTAGACAAGAATGGATCATTATATGATCCGGCAGGAACTGAGTCCTGTGACATGCAGATTAGATTAGTTATTTACTTAGATAGGATGAAATTATATATATATGGGACTATGGTGACCACCAGCTGCGTCTTATAATTGCGCCCAGGTGCGTCACCACAGTCCCGCGGGTACGTTTACACGGGTCCCCGGGAGGTGTCTTCGTTGGTCACCGACCTCCCAGGGACCCCGGTGACCCCCCGCGTATATATATATATGTAATAA
Source organism: Cladocopium goreaui (assembly GCA_947184155.2). Classification (NCBI taxonomy): domain Eukaryota; class Dinophyceae; order Suessiales; family Symbiodiniaceae; genus Cladocopium; species Cladocopium goreaui. Next base: position 47,419 of record CAMXCT020003125.1, on the reverse strand, counting down.
GTAAAAGAAGTTTTACGTCTATTCAGACGGTACACACACAACACACACACACAACACACACAACACACACACAACACACACACACAACACACACACACACCACACACACACACAACACACACACACCACACACACAACACACAACACACACCACACACACACACACACACACAACACACACACAACACACACACAACACACACACAACACAACACAACACACACACAACACCACACACACAACACACACACACACACACACACAACACACAACACAACACACGCACAACACACGCACAACACACACAAAACAAACCACACAAACAAAAACACACAAAACACCACAAAGTCACACACACACAATACACACAAACCACCAACACACACACAAAACAAAAACAAAAAAAACACACACACACACAACACACACACAACACAACACACACAACACACACACAACACACACACACAACACCACACAACCAACACACACACAACAACACACACACCACACACAACACACACAACACACACAACACACACAACAACACAACACACACACACACACAACACATACAACACACACACACACACAACACACACACACACACACACACACACAACACAACACACACACAACACACACACACACACACAACACACACACACACACACACAACACACACAACACACACACACAACACACACACAACACACACACACAACACACACACACACACAACACACACACACCACACACACACACACACACAAGCCCTTTACGCCCAAAGAAGCGCGTTCAAGGTCGAGGAGACCTAGGAGCAGCCGCAGCTGTTTAGCCCCTCGCCGTACTTTCCGCCGGTGCTGATTGACAGTTGGGGTGGGCTCCCGGAACATCTCTGGCCCATTGAATAGCAGTTTCCTGGGATCCATTTTTGCTCTGCCTGCTGGACAACGTTTTTTTTTCCCTTGCATTGCAATTGGATCATGACAATTTTTGGATCTATTACAGCTTTCCTTTTGACCTTGAACGTTTTGATAAATTTTGCAGAACAGGGGCGCGACCCGGTCCCACATCCGGGCACAGCCGAAGGTATCCCATTCCGACAGCAGATGAAACAGACTACTCTGTTGGATTTTACAGGCTTCACCAGTGCTGGCTGTGAGGGTGAGGGTTGCCGTGGGTCCACTACCACGGCTGGAGCAGACCAATGGCAGTCGATCCTACTTGGAACAACTGCGAACAGTGGATACCCGCCACCAATGAGTTCATCACTCCAATGCTCCCCAGCACCTCAGACTTGTGTGCAAAAACGCAGTTATAAACGGGCTTGCCGACGTGCAATTATGCATGGGTTTGCAGATTATCATGGACGACGATTGCAGTTGCAGGACTTCCCATCATCCTTGATTCAGAAGGTACGCGATACAGGACATCACAATCCTCGGGTTCAACCAACATTCACACGAGGGTCACGAGCTCAGCGATACACCACCATGTTTTGGAATGCTGGTGGGCTCTCACAAGCGATGTTTCAAGAGTTGAAGCACTGGCTGAGATCACATCCGGCTGGCATCGTCATCATTGCAGAAACTCGCTGGGGATTTGACTCTCACTGGAGTGACACTGAATGGTCTTACTTACATTCGACCACAGAGACACCACGCAGTGGGGGCCTCCTTGTGATGATAGCCCGCAGTATTGCCACACCAACACAGATAGGCTTTGACAGCATTGTCCCGGGACGACTTCTTCATGTCCGGGTTCATGGCAACAAAAGGGCCTTTGATCTCCTGGCTCTCTACCAGTATACAGACTATCGCACCGAAACTTCTGCGAAACAACGTGCGACAGTTTGGAATGCCCTAGACGACTGCTTGAGAGCCCTGCCACGCAGGAACCATTTTCTCTGTGCAGGAGATTTCAACTGTGATCTACATGCTCAGCCACCATGGGTTGGTGTCACGCAGTTTACCTGGAACCATCGGCCTACACAAGGCTATACTCACAAGGACCAGCACCGACTCCAGGACCTGCTGCGCACACATGGCTTGACTGCGCTCAACACCTGGGATCGTTCAGGAGCCACTTTTGTGCATAGCAAATATGTGTCACGTATCGACTTTTTCCTCATGCGTATTATCAATTGCGATGGACCAGCCAAACATATTCAGTATCTTGATGATGCGGATTTTGTGCCATGCAATCAATCTCACCATATTCCCATGCTTTGCACGATTCGGAAACACCATGTGCCATATCAAACTCATCAACAGCCTGTCCGTTGTAGCTATGCCCAACGGAACCAGTGCAGACTTGCCAGTTTGAAGGAACTCGACTCGTGGCATCAGCTTCGACAAAGTGTCATAGAAGCTGTGACTCCTGCCCTGACCGAGGCGACACCAGAAGAGTATATTGTTGGCTTGCATAATCAGATTTCACCACTGTTTCACACTCTCTTCCCTTCTCACCCCCGACGTTTTCCGCAACCAAATTATGCCTTGTTTCACCATACTACACATGATAAGTGGTTTCATCGATCTCAATTCAAACAGCTTGCACAATCCATGGGTGGCATCACTTTAAGCAAAATTCTGCAGGCTTGGCATCACCGCAGCCGGTATGGGGTCCTGCAACGTGTCCAACAGAAACAGGCCCGTGAAGCCAAACAACAAAGGTTTCAGCAGTTATGTCAAGAGGTCGACGTTGCAGCCAGACACCATGACTCGCATTCCATGTTTCATATCATCAACAAATTCACTCCCAAACGGCCTCAAGCCAGAGCCCGCATCAGAGGTCCTGATGGTAGGATTGCCGATCAGTTTCTTGCGCATTCGATGACAGTAGCAGATGAAGACACAGGTTTCCAGAATTTTTGCAATCATTCTGGACTCGCTGGTGATGGACATAGCGTCTCAAAATTGAGAACCATCTGACCAAGGTTGTCAGATGAAGAGGCGACCGCCGTTTCGAACTCGAAAAGGAGCGAGGAAACACACACACACAAGCCCCTTTGCCGCCACGAGAGCGGCGCCCAAGAGTGATCAACAGCGACACGTCGGGGCTTTTTCGCCTTGTGATCCTTGCTCCGCTGCCATTTCGCCATATCTGATTTCGCTGTGCCGTTTTTTGCATTACTTTGCTGCCATTGAGTTTCAGGGTCCTCATTTTCTGGGATTTTGCTTTGCTTGATTTGCTTTTAATTTTTGCATCTGAGCATTGGCCGGTGTGCGCATGCGAATTGGAGCTTCCCTGCCGAGTGAACTGAGTCACTGCAAGTGGCGAGCCTGGCTTGACTCTACACCAATTTGGGCCTTCATTTGCGCTTGCGATCAACTGCGGAATTTTCTTTTCACATTTCTACTGATTCAATTTTTCTTACACGGATTTTTCACTGCCTTCTGCCGTGGGGCCCTGAGCACGTGGTTTTCTCAGCATACACTGTATATTCCTGTGGCTTTTTGCAGTGGGGCCAATTACAACTTCTTGGTTAATTGTGCAAAACACGGACAACATCTGGCCTTCTGCCGTGGGGATATTCTTGCACAGGCCTACAACAGACTCAAGGCTCTTGTGGCATATTACCGTTGTGCCTCTAGGGGAGGATTTACACTGTCACTGTGCTTGTGGGCTTTCTGCAGTGGGGCCTTGGGAACAATTTTTGGATCTCCCCAGGTGCTGCGATTACACGGAAATTTACTGGCCTTCTGCCGTGGGGCTCATTATTGGTGGACATATCTTACAGCCTTGTCTTGGATCTTTTGCTGCTGTGCTGACCTGGCTCTTCTCTTTCATTTATTGCGCTGGCACGCACTGAAACAATATAGTGATAGACCCTGGACCAGACTGTGGACACAGAGACACCGAGCCTTCTGCGGTGGGGCTACACTGGCACCGAAAGCCTTCTGCGGTGGGGCTACATTTGCACAGATTCATTTTCTAATTATTTACTGGCAGGTTGCAACGACCAGATTGAGTATCCTGCAGCGATATTTGTGCTTTTGGGTGTGGCAACAGTGGATTTTTTGGACCCGTGACAATCTGCTCCACCTTCGACAACAATTGCAATTTGCTACACACGGAACATTGCTGGCCTTCTGCCGTGGGGCTCTTTACAAACTTCTTGGCATTGCATTGATTTATTTCACGATTGCACAGCGTTTCATTTGTTGGCTATTGCACCTGCTGGCTAATTGGGCCCTTGTGCTGCATAAGATCTTCTACTGGCTCTTTGACCTCGGGCCTACTTGGTGGCTTTTTGATCGATTACAGGTGACTCTGCCCTGCAACAGTGTGCTTCCGTCTTGGGACCATACTCCTGGCGGCTCACCCGGTCCCAAGTCCGGGCGTTCCAGACATTGTGGGTTTTGCAATTTTTTCACCATTTGTTTGCTGGCCACTTCTTTGCTACATCAGATGGTCTGGAACGGGGGTGAGGGTTGCATCTCTGAACCATGCGGGGATGCTGAAGCAGATTTGCAGTGGACGCACGGGTTCTACCACCATGCTGCAAAGCTACATGGTACGAAGCCGACGATGTGCTACGGCACACAAGTGTGCCCTGGCGCCTATCCCAAAACAGTCAAACGCGGCTACATCAGAGCAATCAAACGAGCACAGAAACTTGGCTGTACATGGTACAAAGGACGCATGATGCAATTGGATGAGTTTCCACGTGCACTACTGGACAAGATGGACCCGACTGGACTCCCATTGGAATCCAGCACACCATCCAAACCATTGCTCCAGCACATGCATGTGGCCAAACGCCGATTGAAAATTGTCACTTGGAATTCTGGTGGCCTTTCTGCGGCCAGATTTGATGAATTGCGGAATTGGGGCTTACAACAACATGCTGACATCATCTTGGTGCCGGAAACTAGTTGGCAGTACACCAATGAGTGGCAAGACAGTGACTGGTGCTGCATCCACAGTGGTGACTCTGCCTCACGAGGATCCGGGCTTCTTTGCATGATATCCAGAAAGCTCCAGAAAATGCAATCCATCAAATGGCTGGATGTTATACCAGGGAGGATCCTTCATGTGAGACTGGCCTTTGCCTCCAGATGCGTTGACTTCCTAGGCTGCTACCAGTTTGCAATGGGGCATCAACAGCATCGCAAACAAGAGCGTCAGACATGGTGGACCAAACTGGATCACTATATGCAAAGATTACCCCGTCGGAACATGTTGGTATTAGCAGGAGATTTCAACTGCTCTGTGGGTGCTCTCAACTCCCATGTTGGCGCTTCCACCTTTCACTGGCGTGGAGCCCAATGTGCAGGAACCGCCCATTTTGACACTGGAACGTTTGCATCATTGATCAAAAATCATGGGCTGGTTGCTTTGAACTCTTGGGACAGCACCCAAGGACCAACATACATCAAGCAAGATGTTTCATCTAGACTGGATTTTATCTTTGTCAAGAAGCAGACAGCTGATGGGGCTGCACGTACTGCCAAACATCTTTGGAATGCACCTTTTTTATCGGTGCCACTGGATGGACATGCACCTGTTTTTGCTCACATTCCGTTTAATTGGCATCATGCTCAAACCCATGCCTTGGGAAGTGGCATCACTGCACACCAACGACAACAAGGACGAGAAGCCTGGCTGAATGACACCTCTCAGTGGCATACTTTTGTGGACCTATCCACATTGAACCTGACCAACGTCATGACGCAGGTCTCGCCCTATGACACTGCAGTGATGGACCATTTGCATGATTCACTCATACACAGTTTCAAAACATGTTTTCCATCACATGCCATGACCAGTTCTGTGCCAGTTTGGAAACGCGACACGCAGATCATACAAAACAAATGGTTTCACAGAGATTGCATTAGGCGCCTTTGCACTTCAAGTTTGGCCAATGTTCTGAAGGCATGGCTCCATGTCGTGAAATACACAGTCTTGCAGCGTCAATCCAAGATTCATGCTCGAACTGTCCGGCAGGCCAGGCTCAATGAACTGTTGCATGAAGCCTCAATTGCAGCCTCGAAACATGATTCATATCGTTTGTTTAGTATTATCAATAGAGTGCGGGACGTTGTGGGTCCCCAGTTTTTACGTCATTTTTAGCTGTTTTTTTATTATTTTTAATGCATTTATTTTATTTCTTCAAATAAATTCTTACTGATTAAGTATGGTTCTAGATATGACAAAGTTTATTCTAAGTTCATCAAGTTAAGACATAATATGAACATTTTTATTAAAATTATATACTGCGGCACATACCCTAAATCGCATTTGAATTCAAATAATGACGAAACAAAATCTATGCTACATATTGGGGATGCCAAAGCAAAGGAGTGTCAAAGGAAAGGGATCTCAAAGCCAATGGTATGTCACTGCAATGGGATGGCAGAGCAATATAGAGAATGCTAGTCGATAGAATGGAGGCCAGTGCGATAGAAGTGGATATGACTGTGCCTTAGAGAATCAAATATGATATGGTTGCAGGAGTCTTGAAAGGAAGATCACGAAAAGAAAGATGAGCTGAACACCAGCTGCAAGCCACCTGATGAAACAAAGGCCAAGAAAAAGAGGACCAAAGGCTCTCTGGCTCGTTGCATTTGTCGTTCCCAGATGTTCTTTGGCACGATGTCATCGACGCGAGGGATGAAAGGTTGAACATTGGCATAGCGCAGAATGATCTCGTCATATTTCCGCACCATCCCATCTCGCGCCATTGTCCTCTTCATGGAACGCTGGGTATCGGAAAGCATAGGAGGTGGTCCAGAGGCCATTGCTTCGAATAATCTTTTACACAAGTTTATAGAGCGAGCGATATGCAGAACCAGACTGCACATGAGAAAGCACAGTCAGAATCAACAAACAGCATGAGTGGATGCTGGCAGTGTGACAAGCGATCCGGAATTTGTTGCAGCTGAACTACAGATTAGAAGTATCGTGAATATAATTCTATTTATTGGCGTTTTATAGATATTGTTATTTAATTTTTTTGACCTTTTGCAGAATATGGATCGTGATCCTTATTTGGTTGAACATTCAAGTATGATTGCATGCATGATGGCCCAGGGAGCCAACTAGAGACAAATGACTTTTCTAGCAGACAAGATACCCTAGAGAGTTGCCAAGAGACAGATGCACGTGTAACGGACAAGGATGAGGCTGAAGACTCAATGGCTTAAAGAGCCTCCAAGGTACAGACGAGTGTGCAGCAAACATGATAGCCCAGAGAGTTATCTGGAGACAGACAACATTGTAATAGACAAAATAGCCCAGAGAGGCACCTAGAGACAGATGACATTGCTTGAGGCAAGATAGCCCAGAGAGCCATCCAGATTTTTTATCATCTTATTCTTCGTGTTCCCTTTATACCTGTTCTCCTTTTGTTTTCTTGTCAAGGCAATGGGATATCGAAGCAATGGAGGGGATCCCAGTCTGCTTACTATGGGGCAGAGACCAATCAAACAGAATAGGAGACAGGACAGTGTCTCCCTAGATGGGCTATCTTGGTGGCTCTAGGTGGCTCTCTGGGCCATCTTGCCTGCTGCAGCCTCGTATGGTATTCTTATGGGATTTCCAGTGGGTTCTTATGGGATTTCTATGGTATGTCTATGATATTTCTATGGAATTCCTATGAGATGTCTGAGGGAAATCTATGATATTCTTATGGGATTTCTTTGTGGTACCTATACTAATTCTATGTTATATCTATGATATTTTCAGATGATTCCTCCCCTCCCCTAGCTGGGCTATCTTGGTGGCTCTAGGTGGCTCTCTGGGCCATGTTATCTGCTACAGTCTCATATGTTATTCTTATATGATTTCCACTGGGTTCTTATGGGATTTCTATGGTATGTCTACCTTGTTAGTTTATACGCCTGTCCGTTGCGTTTGCAAACACTCTTCAAAGCAAATTATCAGGACGCATCAGGTAAGCATATGAGATATCCACAGAAACAAGAAAAATAGCAAGAAACAAGAACAAGAACAGAACACAAATGTAAGAAGCTCCACGACAAGAAAAAATATATCTGGGTTTGCTCTATAGGCCGTCTTGGGAGAGGTAAAGGGGGGGGTCAGCCCAAAAAATAAAAAAATCGTTTGTTTTCTGTGTGGCTCTTTCTTTCCTGTGAATTAGAAATATAATCAGAGTCAGGTGTTCCTCAAGTCTGCTTGTTAGTGACACTACAGATTCATAAGCATGAATTCCGTAGACGTAACATTTTTCCTAACAAAGATTCATATGTAATCTGTCACGTCGTCTGTCCAGACATGTGGAAACGTGGGAACTGAGAAACGTGGGGACTGAGAAACGTGGGGACTGAGAGCGTCCCTTTCTGTATCAATAGACATTCCCCAAAAGTTGCACGTCGTCGCATGCAGATTAGAAATAGTGCTGGTGCCATTGCCACTCCCATTGAAGAGCTTGCGATTTTGAAACAATACGTTGCCAGTAAATGGGAGGGACCTGCTGTGATTTCACCTCCACAGCCTGGCCCACCAGGCATACCATTTTCTGTATGTGACCTTGAGAGAGCGCTTAGTCGTATTCCTGTTGGCAAAGCTGTTGCCCACCCATTTGCACATGGTCTGACTTGGCGCACGCATGCAACCATTTTGGCACCATACATTTTTGATATCCTTCATCACTGGTGGAACCAATCCCCTCCATACGTTCCATCTATTTGGAGGGATGGATGGCTATTACTCATTGCGAAACCCTTGAAGACCCCTTCACACCCCAAATTTCTCCGGCCCCTTGCCATGACTGAACCTGTAGGCAAATGTGTTCTAGGACTTGTCACTGCTTTGGCCAAAGATCAGACCCATGCTGAATTCATCCGCTGGCCACTTTGGGCCTATTTGGAAGGCCGGCTGAGCTACTCCGGCACTTGCTCACGGTGCATCCACAGACATGTGCGTGGGCCACTCAGATCGCATTTCAACTTCATGAGATCTTTCTGCGGGTGCAACAACAAGACTTCAAATGCAATCTGTGTCAGCAAATTTTCAACTTGCCTGAAGCCAATGATGACTCTTTGCACACAATGCGACAACAGACCCAACTGAGTCATTTTGTCTCAAGTTGCCCGGTGGTGCTCCAGCTTGCAATTTTACTGCAGCCGATCCATGGACGCTTGGATGGACTCCAACGACCAAGCCCTGATGGCGGGCCTGGAGGCCTTAGGACCCCTGCTGCTGGGCCCTCGGAAGCACCCGGAAGGAGAAGACGAAGAGCAGCAACCCAAGCGCCACAAGGCCAAAGCCAAAGAAGACAAAGGTTCCGACGGACACAGCCAGGAGGCGATCATGTCCCTGCTGAAGCTGATGGGCCAGCTGATCCTCAGCCACGAAAGGAGCATCCAACTCAACCAAAGGCAGGATTGCTTCGTTTTGTTTTGCCAAAACAGACCCGAGGGAATCGTCCCTCACCTGACGGCCTTGGCAACCAAGTGGCGGGAGGAGTGGCCTCAACAGAAGGACAACATCAGATGGCCCAACCTCAGGACGTATCTGATGAAGGGAGTGATCACAGAACTGCACCGTCGAGTCCAACAATTGGCCAATTCCAAGCAGGGCGACCAACTGTGGGAGGTGGCACTGAGCAAAGGCACCATCCTTCCGGACGGAGGCTGGGGATTTCAGAAATGGGCACCGGAGTCCAAGCAGCTAGTCAGGGCGGCTCGCAGTCCAATAGCTATGCCCCAAATGCTCCGGAATCTCCAACTTCTGGAGGAACTTCTGCAGAGCAATGCTCACGTGGCCCGGTTCCAGAGTCTCAGGAACAGCAGTCAGGATGCAGTACCATGGATCCTCCAGATCAATCACAGAGAATCAGAAGTTTGGGAAGCCCTAGTGGACCTTTGCCACAACACAGTGTGGTCATTGCTAGGAATGTCGGTCAAACAGCACTCGCAAACCCTCTCGAAACCAGCCATGCTGCTTCAACAAACCCTGGGCAAAGGACAAGCGCATCAGGGGAAGAACCGCGGCCGAGGGAAGGGACCCAAAGCAGCCCAGACGTCATAGATGCGGCTGCGCGACATTGCCTGAGAAATCGAGCTCTCAGCCTAGCCATGGACAATCCGGGGAACACCTGCTATGCAAATAGCGCCTATGTGAGTATGATCTGGGCAACACTGTCCAGGACAGCTTTTCATTTCCGGGACTGGGGAGCACGATCAGCCATCCTCCAACAAACACTTCAGCACGCTGATGGAACTTTGTTTTCTTTGGACAATGAAACTTGGTTTCAACAATTGATAGAGGGGTGGAACGAGGATGGGGAACAGGCTGACAGTGCAGAGTTTGTGCATATGCTCTCAAGCTGGACGGCCATGCAGGCCATTTCCAATTGTTGGGAGCGTCGAGTGCAGACGGACCAAAATCTGGTGCGACATGACGCAGGTGACAAAACGCAGGTGACAAATTCATGCCACTGACGTTGCAAATCGATCCACAATTGGTTGAGCAACATGAAATCGGCCTGTCCACCCTGCTCAGGTCCTGGCACCACGAGCTGGGAATGGTTGCAGGGCTCACGGACCCTGAGGACCTGCTCCTGCTGCACATAGACAGGCTGATCCAATCACCGACAGGCACTCTAAGCAAATGCCAAGCTGGCATCAACTTTGGATGGGATGTTCAGGTTCCAGTCTTGACCGCCCAGGATTGCACCTGCACATGGATGACATTCACAGTCATTGCCTGCATTGCGCACTTAGGCACTGCCCAGAACGGCCACTATCAGACACTTTTGCGCACATTTCCAGAGGTTTCCAACGTGGCAGACCCATCGATGTGGATGCTGTGTGATGATGGCCGGACTCCACACAGAACCTTAACTGTCCCGATTCAGTTTGCACAGGGCATTACTTGCATGTGGCTTTGCAGATCCGACCGTGTTGAGGTCCACAAGCTGGCTCCGGCCGTTCCCTCAAATGAGACATCGGATGCAGACTTGTTGACACTGCTGGCCACGCAGCCGGATCCAGAGCCATAGCCATGGAACCCCCTGCACCCAACTGCCCAGTTGGCTTATCCCCTTACCCTCGTTCAAGCCCTCTGCAACCCAGAGTGTATAGGCAAAAAAAAATACTTTACTTCGTGTGATCCCCACCATGACATTTATACGTTTTGTTACTGGCAAATCTTCTGACATTCTATCTGGCATATCTTCTGGCATTCTATCTGGCATATCTCCTGGCATTCTATCTGGCATATCTTCTGGCATACCTTCTGGCATTCTATCTGGCATATCTCATGGCATTTTATCTGGCATATCTTCTGGCATTCTATCTGGCATATCTTCTGGAACACTTTTTGCCAATCTATGTGGCATATCTTCTGGCATTCGATCTGGCATTCTATCTGGCATATCTTCTGACATTTTATCTGGCACATCTTCTGGCATTCTATCTGGCATATCTTCAGGTATTCTATCTGACATTTTATCTGGCATTCTCTCTGGCATACCTTCTGGCACTCTATCTGGCATATCTTCTGGCATTCTATCTGACATTTTGTCTGGCATTCTCTCTGGCATACCTTCTGGCATTCTATCTGGCATTCTATCTGGCATATCTTCTGGCATATGTTCTGGCATATCTTCTGGCATTCTATCTGGCATATCTTCTGGCATTCTATCTGGCATTCTATCTGGCATATCTTCTGGCATTCTATCTGACATATCTTCTGGCATTCAATCTGGCATTCTATCTGGCATATCTTCTGGCATATCTTCTGTCACATCTTCTGGCATTCTATCTGGCATATGTTCTGGCAAATCTTCTGGCATTCTATCTGGCATATGTTCTGGCAAATCTTCTGTGATTTTATCTGGCATATCTTGTGGCAGTTGGCATACCTTCTGGCATATTATCTGGCAAATTTCTGGCATTCTATCTGCACATTCTTTGTCCCATATCTTCCTACATGAGGTCCGGCAGGGAACACTTGGCGTGGATACTCGCGGTTGAGGTCCGGCAGGGAACACTTGGCGTGGATACTCGCGGTTGTGGTCCGGCAGGGAACACTGGGCGTGGATGGTCGTGGTTGAGGTCCGGCAGGGAACACTGGGCGGGGATGGTCGTGGTTGAGGTCCGGCAGGGAACACTGGGCGGGGATGGTCGTGGTTGAGGTCCGGCAGGGAGCAGGAGGAGAGGAGACGAGGAGAGGAGACGAGGAGAGGAGACGAGGAGAGGAGACGAGGAGAGGAGAAGGAGGAGGAGGAGGAGCAAGCAACTGACATAAAATCTAACAACCCTCACCTGGCAGGTGGGGAAAAAAGGGCCACGAAAAGAAGTCCAAAAAAAATTACTTTACTTCGTGTGATCCCCACCATGACATTTATACATTTTCTTACTGGCTAATCTTCTGGCATTCTATCTGACATATCTTCTGACATTCTATTTGGCATTCTATCTGGCATATCTTCTGGCATATGATCTGGCATATCTTCTGGCATATCTTCTGGCATTTTATCTGGCAAATCTTCTGGCATTCTATCTGGCATATCTTCTGGCATTCTATCTGACATATCTTCTGGCATTCTATCTGGCATATCTTCTGGCATATATTCTGACATATCTTCTGGCATTCTATCTGACATATCTTCTGGCATATATTCTGACATATCTTCTGGCATATCTTCTGGCATTTCTTCTGGCATATCTTCTGACATATCTATCTGGCATATCTTCTGGCATATTTTCTGGCATTCTATCTGGCAAATCTTCTGGCATTCTATCTGGCATTCTATCTGGCATATCTTCTGGCATATTATCTGGCATTCTATCTGGCATATCTTCTGGCATATATTCTGACATTTCTTCTGGCATTCTATCTGGCATTCTATTTGGCATTCTATCTGGCATATCTTCTGGCATATCTTCTGACATTCTTTCTGACATTCTTTCTAACTTTCTTCTGCACATTCTTTGTCCCATATCTTCCCACATGAGGTCCGGCAGGGAACACTGGGCGTGGATGGTCGTGGTTGAGGTCCGGCAGGGAACACTGGCACGGATGGTCGTGGTTGAGGTCTGGCAGGGAACACTGGCACGGATGGTCGTGGTTGAGGTCCGGCAGGGAACACTGGGCGTGGATGGTCGTGGTTGAGGTCCGGCAGGGAACACTGGGCGTGGATGGTCGTGGTTGAGGTCCGGCAGGGCACACTGACATGGATCGCAGTGGAGCAGGGACAACGAGACGAGGAGGACAACGAGAGGAGGAGGACAACGAGAGGAGGAGGACGACGAGAGGAGGAGGAGAGGAGGAGGAGAGGAGGAGGAGGAGGAGGAGAAGGCAACTTAGATAAAATCTAACAACCCTCACCTGGCAGGTGGGGAAAAAACATTTTGCGGTCCACGCTTCACAATGCGCCCAAAGAGGCTGCCTTATCCGCACAGGCAGTCCAGCGGCCGCTGAGACTTGGCATTTTGCCACCCTGCCTAGCCGGCGCTTTGAATCACCCTCGCATTTGCATTGTCAGTTTCACTGCAGAGGTGATCCCATATTGAAGAGCCATTTTGGCTGACTTAAACAAGGCCATTTTGGCCCATGGAACTGTGCAGAGCTGCACCTGCCTAGTCGGCGCCTTCACCGAGCCTGTCTCCTGCCATCATTCCGAAGACTTTTGGCCTTGATGCCTGATTGCCCAATTTTAGACCTTTTGTTGCCGTGTTTGCCAGTATCCTCAATGCCATCGACCTGACCTGGGATATCCAGTATTTGCCTTTTGCACCCGGCTGCCCAAGCCGATTGATCCCCCTACCCCCTTGCATGCCCTCCGTACCCCGGAGTGTACCCTGTTGATGAGGGCCACGAAAAGAAGCCCCCCCCCCAAAAAAAAAAAGCGAGACAGGGGCCAAGAGGCGAATGCCCAACAAACACGAAGCCAAAAACAAAAAAAAAATGTTGCTTCCAATCGGATAGCTTCGTCTCACAATGCAGTGACCAACGAGATCAACTCCCCGAGTGGGTCGTCCAGTGTCACTTAGAGACATTCGATCGTAGCTTCCTTCTCACAACACCAGCTGTTGCACTTTTTCCCCATTGGTGCAACAGGCAGCTGCGGTAGGCCGGGACAGTTTCTCGAAACAGAGAACCAGATGAACCACCATCTGTAGGGCGAGCGCCAATTCTGACAGCAGAAAAAGGAGCGTGGAAAAAAAAACAAAACACACACACACACACACCCACACCCACACACACACCCACACACACCCACACACACACACACACACACACCCACACACACACACACCCACACACAACCACACACACCCACACACACCCACACTCACCCACCACACAACAAACTCACCCACACACCCCCACACACACACACACCCACAACCCACACCCACACTCCACACCCTCACCCCACCCACACCCCAACACCACACCCCACACACACCACACCACACCCCACACACCCCACACCACACACCACACACACCCCACACCACACACCACACACCCCACACACCCCACACACACACCCCACACACCCCACACACACACCACACACACACCACACACACACCACACACACACCACACACACACCACACACACACACCACACACACACCACACACACACCACACACACACCACACACACCCCACACACCACACACACCACACACACCACACACACCACACACACCCCACACACCCCACACACCACACACACCACACACACCACACACACCACACACACCACACACACCACACACACCACACACACCACACACACACCACACACACCACACACACCACACACACACACACAGACACACAGACACACACACAGACACAGCACACACCACACACACACACACACACACACAACACACACAACACACACAACACACACAACACACACAACACACACAACACACACACACACACACAACACACACACACCACACAACACACCACACACCACACACAACACACACACACAACACACACACACAACACACAACACACACCACACACCACACACCACACACCACACACCACACACACACACACACACACACACCACACACCACACACCACACACCACACACCACACACCACACACCACACACCACACACCACACACCACACACCACACACCACACACCACACCCCACACCACACCACACCACACCACACACCACACCACACCACAACACACCACACCACACCACACCACACCACACCACACCACACCACACCACACCACACCACACCACACCACACCACACCACACCACACCACACCACAACACAACACAACACAACACAACACAACACAACACAACACAACACAACACACACACACCACACAACACACACACACACCACACAAAACACACACACACACCACACAAAACACACACACACACCACACAAAACACACACACACACCACACAAAACACACACACACACAAGCCCTTTGCGGTCTCGAGAACCGCGTTCAAGATCAGTTCAGTCTGATCTAGGTGACTGCTGCAGCTGTTTCCCTCGACTGAGTTGCCCCGGGGTCCCTGCAATAGATACAACATTGCCTTTGCGTTGGATTGCTGGCATCGGACCTTTTGGTAATTTCAATTTGACCTTTGGGGAGGGGCACCCGACTTTGACTGACCCCATCAGTGCGCGTTGGTGGACTTTACACCCCTGCTGGCCAAAGCTTTCAGCCCTTGTGGTGCAATTTCCTGACGATTCTTTGCAACAACTGAACGCGGAATGCCTATTTGGAAACAGTGCTTTTGGGTCCTTTTTGTCACCTGGACGCTTGTGAGGTTGGTTCTTGAAGATTGCAACCCGGTCCCAAATCCGGGCACGTTTGCGATGCACACTACATCGAGGCCATTGACAGGACAAAGCAGGCTGGATCAATTTTTCACCAGCCGGGGCAAACGTGAGGGTGAGGGTTGCCGTGGGTCCACCACCACGGCTGGAGCAGACCATTGGCAGCAGATCCTTCGAGATTTACCTGCGAACAGTGGATACCCGCCACCAGTGAGTGGAAACACTCGAATTTTGCCATCACCGGCCACCAGTGTCCACAAAAGGAGCTACAAACGAGCTTGCCGACGTGCAATTCGAACAGGATATGCCCATTATCATGGGATGCATCTACAGCTATCGGATTTTCCGAAGCGTTTGGTACACTCCCTGCAAGCAGCGGAGCCAGCACAGCAACAGTACATCCCTCGAGCTGTGCAAGGCAACAGACAATCCTCAAGGATCCGAACCCTCTGTTGGAACGCTGGCGGAATGTCCCAGGCCACCTTCCATGAGGTTCGATACTGGCTCCGACACAATCCCATGGATGTAGTCATCATTCTGGAAACCAAGTGGAGCTTTTCCTCCTCCTGGGAGGATGCGGACTGGTCCTATTTGCACACGGCTACAGACCAATCCCGCAGTGGAGGAGTGTTGACCATGATAGCAAAATCATTTGCTAAATCGGAACAATTGGGCTTCGATCATGTCCTGCCAGGCCGGATCATGCATGTCAGGGTACATGGGGATAATCGATCACTTGATATCCTAGCAGTTTACCAGTATGTTAACTACAGATCCACAACTTCAACCCAACAACGGGAGCACTTTTGGAAGACATTGGATGATAGTATACGACTACTTCCCAATCGAAACAACTTCCTTTGTGCAGGCGATTTCAACTGTGATCTCAAATCCCAACAACCCTGGGTTGGATCTACGACCTTCAAATGGATGGACAAACACGTTGCAGGGTCTCAACATCATGATCACCAACGCTTCCTGGCCCTTCTGCGCACCCACGGGCTGATTGCTCTGAATACTTGGGGCTCATCAGGCGCCACCTACATTCATGGAAAGTTTGCATCACGCATTGATCATATCTTAACCCGTATTGTTTCCTGCGATGGACAGGCCAAACAGGTGAAATATCTTGATCAAGCTGATTTTGTTCCGCACACACAAACCCATCATATCCCGATGTTCTGCACGATTCGCAAGCACCATATGCCATACCAACAACATGATAAGCCCACCAGATGTAGCTATGCGCAAAGAAACCAATGCAGAATTGCCAGCCTTCAGGAGACGCACACATGGTGCCAATTGCGACAGCATGTCATATCGACGGTGACATCCACCCTGCAAGAGGCCACACCAGAGGATTTCATTGCCAGAATTCATGATGAAGTTTCCACCGCATTTCACACCCTTTTTCCGCATAGGCCCATCAGATTTCCCTGTACAGACTTGTCTCATTTTCACCAACAGACAGAGGACAAATGGTTTCACCGCCGGAAACTCCGAGAGTTGCACGGCCACACCGGCTCCTTGCTCAGACGTATGTTGCAGGCCTGGTTTCATCGAAGTCGCTGTGCAGTGCTTCAACGACAGCAGCAACGACTTGCCAGACAGGCACAGCAAGAGCGTTTCAACCAATTATGCCAGGAGGTTGATTTGGCAGCCCAACGACATGACACTCACAGCATGTTTGCCATTATCAACAAGTTTGCCCCCAAAAAGCCCCAAGCACGAGCACGTCTCAAGGGACCAGATGGCAAAATGGCAGATCAATATCTTGCACACTCCTTAACGGTTGCTTTTGTGAAAGAAATGTGGGCAGGTCCTGACAGATTGCCGATCTATTCTGACCGCGCCCCTGGGATTCCTTTTTCACTGGATGCGTTGCATAGAGCCATTGCTGGCCTGAATCCTCACAAATCCGTGGCACAGCCTTTCCTGCCGGCCATCATTTGGAAAAGTGCCCCTGCCCAAGTTGCGACAGAACTGTACCGGCAATTGCAAACTTGGTGGAGTTACAGCCCCCCCATGATCCCACAGTCATGGAAGGACTCCTGGATATATTTTATCCCCAAACCGGGTAAGCCCAATACACACCCATCCCAGATGAGACCCATTTCACTCATGGAACCATTAGGGAAATTAGTATTAGGCTTAATTGCCAATCGCATCAAAATCTTCTTGGGCCCCATACTGATTTGTTCCCCTCATTTTGGATTCATGCCGCACCGTGCCACCTTGGATGCAATTCAAAGAGTTGCCAATCACAGCCGTGCCATCAGGGCATTAGTGGGCTCCCAGAGCAGATCCGTTGTCCAACAGATGACACAGGTCCCAAAACTGGTCATCTGTGGAGGGTTATCCTTGTTTTTGGACATGTCTAGGGCTTTCGATTGTGCCAATCGTCAGGTGTTGTTTGACCACCTTCATGACCTGGGAACCCCATTGGATCTCCTTCAATTGGTTGCCAGTTGGCATGAACAGACTCATTACATTGTCCAATTCCATAACACCAGTTCCAAGGTCAAGGTAGGAAAGGGATTGAGACAAGGATGTAAAATTGCTCCTCAGTTGTGGATTGTCTATATGGACAAGTTTCTGCGCCTTTTGGAACCCCTCACTGGATCACAGTGGATCACCAACTGCATAACCATTTACGCAGACGATGTGCACGTGGGTTGCCAGTTTTCTTCAGGTCATGAATTCAATGTTCATCTCCGCAATTTGGGATTCGTTTTGGACACATTGGAACGCCTGGAACTCCAACTCTCCTATCAAAAATCCTTTGTACTATTGAAATATGCAGGCACAAATCCACGTCCAGTCCTGAAAGGACGCATCCGACGGCAGGGCCCTGACCATTTCCTGCTTGTACAAAGACAACATGGCCAGACATCCGCACTGCCTCTGCGCAAGAAAGGCAGCTACCTTGGCGCAATCATCAGCTATTCAGCCTTTGAATTTCAGTCCTGGCAGCATCGGAAACGCACAGCATGGTTTGCATTCAACCGTCTCTGCAAATGGCTCAGGCATCGCCACATTGCAGTTCAGCAAAGATTGTATTTGTGGAAACAATGTGTGTTTACGGTACTGACATACAGTTTGATGGCGACCAATGTCACAGTCCACATACTGCATGATTTTCAGACTGTTGTTTTCCGTATGATCAGGACCATTTTAGGGGACCACCCCTACAGAACGCACCGTACACATCAACAGGTCTTTCTTCAATTTCAATTGGATCATCCACTTGACATGCTGACTGCCCTTGCCACGGCCCTGCAGCAGCGGCTCCATAGGCGTGCCATTGACCTTCCACCCAGTGATTTTTTGCACCATATAGATTGGACATCCCTCCACGGCACATTGCAGCTGATTGCATGCATCCGAGCATCCGTCGTAGAGGTAACCATCAGCCTGGACCCATCCGACACGGTGCTGACACAGGTAACACTGACCTGTGATTACTGCAGTTTTACCACCACATCCGTTCCCAATCTTAGAAGACATTGCACCACTCACCATGGCGTCAGGTTTTTCCGTACTGCCAGCACCCAACCGGCGACAGTGGCACTGCAAGGTGCCCCACAATGCAGCCGTTGTTTTCAGGTTTTTACCACATGGAATAATTTCTTTGTGCACGTCCAACGGAACTGTTGCCAGGTGCCCTCAGAGTCATCAGACCGGCACTTTGCATCCAGGACAATGGAACCCACGGCAGGATCATCGGTTTCACCAACAGCTCTGCCGGAGGCTGCCCTGATGAATTTTCATGTCATGACCCAGCTTTTCTGGCCGGAACTTCAGACCACGATTTTGCATGCTGACTGGACACAAATGCCGCGCAATGCAGCCATGTTGGAATATCTGACACATCACTGTACCATTTGCGGGTTGTGGTGCAATCGTTTCCAAGAACTACATGGACATTTTCGACAACACCATCCTGCTCAGGTGTTAGGCAGTGTTGCCAAGGGAGCCCAAATTTCCCAGATCCAACAGGTCACTTCTCCATGCAGCCTGTGCCAACGCACATACAGTCGGATTCATAGCTGTCCTGTGACCCTACAATTGGGTATGCTGATGATTCAGTTGAGACCGGCAGCCGACAGACTTGCAACGGCATGCACATGTGACATCTGTGCCCTGACGTTCCAGGATCTGTATTTGCACTCCACCATAAACCCTATGTAAACTAGCATGCACTAAAGCTGATGCGGCTCGAGTAAAAAGAGTTTGGGCCGCAGGTGCTTAACGGTATTTTCTCCCCACTGTTGTTAGGTTTATCAGTCCATTTGGGATTAGTATCATCCCCTACTGAAACCTGAAAATACAGGTTATCAGCCGTAGTCTCGTAAAGCCATGGAAAGGACAACTGGAGACACCTCAGGTGGAGGCGCCCTTGTCCCCTCGTCTGGAGCAGCGGTTGCAACAACTGGTTCACAACAAAGCTTGCCGGCTGGGACAAACCCCACGCCCATGTCAGTGGATGAAGGTTTCTTCACACAGCCCGTGCAAGCATATTTCCAGTTTGTGCAAAACAATCTTACCTACATCAACGAAGGTAACATTGATGCTTTCAGGCAAGAGACGGAGGAGAGGCACACACATCTCATGGAGCAAAAGGTCCAGCAACTGTACCAAGAGTTTGAGGGAGTTTGCCTTAGCGAAATTGCCCATCAACGTGCGGAAGCTGATCGCAGACATGAACACCTAGTGTCAGAGTATTCAGTGTCCCAAACGGCAGCTGAGCATGAGGTAGCAAAACTGAGACAGGAACTTAGCGATGCAAACGCAAAGCTAAAGAACGCTGCAAATGCAGTTGCACTGGAAGCTGAACAAAGAGCCAACCAAAAGGTAGCACACGTTACAGCCCAGTATGAACAAAGGTTTTCTGAACTCAGAGGTAGCCTCGAGGCAGACTGTAAACGAATCGTGGACGAAACAGTGGAGTATGCAAAGAATGGCATGGAAGGTTTCAAGAAGGAAGAACAAGCTGTAATCCAGGAGATTAGAGAGGAATGCAGTAGGCAGGAAAACCAAGCTGCTGAACTCAATTTCCAATTGCAGGGACAAGTGGAGGATTTGATGGAGAAGCTCAACAAGTACAGCGCCCCGGAAATCAGTGTCGACAGAGCCGTCGAAGTTGATGATGCACAAGGCGGGAACAATGTCGATTTGTACATGACCCCAAAATCAGCGGTCGGTACCAAGGCTGGAGCAGAACCCATGCCAAACACCGGTATGAGTAGCTTAGCCATGGACGCTAAAGAAAGATTGAGCAACTTGTTCTCAACTACCCCTGCCGGATCAGCAGCCCCTCCAAAACTTCCACCATTGCCAGTTCAAAGACAAAATGATGACGATGCAAACCAAGAGCATAGTGTGCCCAGTCCTACAGTCATAGCAAGCGACCCTGGCAAGAAAGCAGCTGAAGCAGGCTTAGGTCTTTCAGGTCAACAATTGCTAGATCTCATCACTAGACTGACTTCAAAGGATTCAGATGGTGAAAAGCCCCGAACAAAAGAGGCAGAGACTATCAAACTGAACGACATGCCTGCCCCAGAAGCTTATCGTCATTGGCGTAATCACGTCAGGGATGAAGTGAAATCGTGCTCCGACAAACCCGATGAGGCTTGGCTTTGGCTCGATGAAGTCTTTGACAATAAAACCCCTAGGGAAAAGTTGGAGGAAAAGCTGCAGGAACCTGGGAAGTTTATCACACTTGACACCAAATTGTCGGCAGCGTTAACTCGCTCAGCCAAAGGTGACTTAGCAACAAAGATCCATAACTTCAAAGATGAGAAGTCAAAGAAAGGGATCCAAGTCAGAGGTAGGAGAGTCCTTTTGATGTTTGAAGATTACTTCAGGACGTCTGAGGAAGCTGGCAGTCTCTACCGCGTCGAGGACCTACTTGGAGTCGTTCGCACTGGAGAATCTGTGGAGGACCTTAGAAGGTTTTTGAACCGATGGGACGCCACAATTGCCGGCATGGAAACCCCACCAGATGATTTGGTTCTCAGAGACATCTTACTCAGACAAATCCGAAAATGTCAATTGATGAAGTATGACATTGAAGCATTCGACAGAGCTCCTGAAAAGTCAGAACGAAAGTCTTATGCATTCTTGTTGAGAAACATTCGTGATCTTTTGGATAGAGAAAGACTCCGTTCAAACAGAAACAGAATCGTTGAAAAGAACAAGCAGACCGAAAAGCCTCAGCCCGCTGCACCCGCTCAGGGGGGCAAAGATCGCGGCAGAGGAAAGGGCGACCGAGGTCGAACCCGTGGCCGTAGCCAGAGCAGTAAAGGGGATAAGATATGCTACAAATTCAGGGACGGCAAATGCGAAAAGGGTAAAGATTGTCCCTACAAGCATGTCAAAGATTCCTCAAGATCTGGTACCCCCAAAAGAAAGGGTAAGGGCAAAGGTGGTAGCAGAAGTGGTTCCCCAAACAGAAAGTCGAAGGAAGAGATGGCCAAGATCCCATGCACTTACTTCCAACAGGGCAAATGTCGTCGTGGTGACAAATGTTTTTACAAACATGAAGTTGCAGCTGCACCCACAAAGGATCCAAAACGTACCAATAGCCCTGCACCAAAGAAGAAGGCCAGTGCAAAAGCTGCGCCATGCATTACTCAAAGGTATGCATGCATAGCAAAGGGAAAAGGGTTGCCAAAAGCCACAAAGGCCATGAAAGAACAATGCCATAGAGCCGTTGTATTTTCATCAAAAGTGGAATACATCAAAGTCCCAGCAACAGGTGAACAGAGGAAGGTAGTGCACAAACCCCGAATCTATGAAAAGACGTTCCCAGATTCAGAGTCAGTGCCAAAACCCGACAAACTCGTAGCTCACCGTGCTCAGGTTTCGGCCCGACAGTTGCAGGAACTTGTGAAGCTCTTTGGCAATGAGACGCAGCCCAAGTGCCGATTCCGATGCAATGACCCAGAAGGGGGAGTATCATGCAACCACTGTAGAGCAATGATCGGTCCCAAGAACAAAGTTAGTAACACTCATTTGCCCACTGTTGCTACACCGGCATCAAAAGATGGATGTGTTTGGTTGGTTGACACGGGCAGTGAACAGGATTTGATCAGTGAGGGTATGCTGAAGACTGCAAAGGCGACAAACCGCCGTATCAGCGACACTCCGATCAGCCTTGCTACAGCAAACGGTTCGACACGAGCGGATGAGGTGGCCGACGTAAAAGTCGATGCCCTACATCAGCCATTTTCACCATACATTCTTGAGGAAACTCCTGCTGTTCTTTCGGTTGGAGTCAGGTGTATGGAACAGGGTTACAGTTTTGTGTGGCCAGCTGATGGTAGGCCTTACTTCATTCGTCCGGACATGGGAGTCATTGAGCTTAACGTAGACGGCCGTGTGCCGGTCATCGATAGCTCTTGCCGTGTTTTGAACAGTGGACAGTTCAAGAAAGATTGTGATCTGTTACGTCTTTTTGCAATGGTTGCTGCAAAAGCAGAAGGTGCCGATGAAGAAGGTGTGGATGAGGGAGTAGCTCATGATAGTGAAACCGAATACATCAGGTCTAGAAAGGCATCTGACCTTGAGCAAGAGGCATGCAGTAAGTCTCACCAGTTTTGCCATTACCCCAAGAACCCATTTTGCAAGATCTGTCAGAAGGCGCGCATGATGGCGCCACCCGCAAAGAAGAAAGGGGGACAGAAAAGGTTGGAAACCAAAAGTTTTGGGGATCACATTGTCGCTGACCATACTGTAATCAAATCCAATGTGGAAGAAGGCGTCAAAGGTGAAACAGTGGCATTGGTGATGAAGGACATTCACACTCAGTTCAGACACGTCTATCCAAGCCAAACAAAGTCGAGCGAATCATGTGTTAATGCTTTCAACCACTTCTTATCTCACAAGGATGAAGTTGGGGCAGTTTACACTGACAATTCACGAGAGCTTATTGCTACAATTTCAGAATTGGGGTACAGACATCAAACATCAACCGAGTATGTGGACAGCTCAAAGTCGTTTGTGGAGAGGGAGATCAGACACATGCTTGAAGGCACACGCACAAACCTTGTGCAGTCAGGTCTTCCATTGCAGTACTGGCTAATGGCTATGCAGCATTTCTCCATGGCAGTGAATGCCACGCCACAGCTCAACGGTGATGATGCCCCATGGAAACTCAGATTCGAAGAAGATTTTCCAGGTCAGTTGATTCCTTTCGGTGCAAAGATACTGTTTTGGAACAATCCAAAAAGGGTTGACAACACATCTGGAAAGACATCACCAACAGCAAATGATGGAATCTTTTTGGGATACCATATTCAACCTGGTTTTGCATGGAAAGGTGAGTATCTTGTTGCCAAGTTAGAAGCATTGGATTACCATGCAGAAACGGGCAGCATCACAGTGCAGCGAGCACGACGTGTTGAGCTCATCGCGGGAGGTTTTGTCTTCCCACTCCGTGCATTGAAAGAGGCCAAAGAGCCCAAGCCGGACCGTCTAGTCGACAATGTCATTGCTGATCCTCGTCCGATTCCGTTTCAATCCGAATTGCAAACAGAGGAACATGTAGAAGAAAGTGAAGTAGCAATTGACAAGTCAACGGAGGCAGTGCTTGACGCACTTGCCAGTGATGAAAGGCCGGCTGAGGAACCAGTTTTTCCTGATATCAAGTACACTCCAACTGGTACTCCAATCCCGGATGGTTATCATTGGGACGGCACACGCCTTGTGAAAACGTACAAAGGGTCAAAACGCCCTGAGTCGATCCCATCGGATTTTTGGAAAATGCTTAGTCCGAAGGATAGGCAAAAGCTTGTTGAGGAGGAGGCTGAAAAGATGTCTGTAGGCAGCGGTGGTGCTGCATCAAGTTCAGCATCAAAGGGTCCGAAGAGAAGAAGGTGCAGTTGCTACTGCAAGAAAGCTTCGGGTAAACCCTAGCCCCTCAGGTGAGCCTAGTGTGTCAACATGGGAGGTCATTCCAAAGGATAGACCGAAATTTTGTGTCCCTGCGATGCCGAAGGCAGTTCCAGCAAAACCTGAACTGCATCGCCCGGAATTGAGAGAGATGATCAAGAACAAGATCGCAGAGTTGGAATTCAAAGTGGCTCTTGAATTGTTTTCTGCTGTTGCACGTTTGGTTCCCAAAGATGAGGTTAGGAAAAACCCCAAAGCAAAGGCTGCCTTAGATAAGGAGTGGGAGAACCTCAGGACAAAAGGAGTATGGGACGAATCCAGAGTCAGGGAATGTAAAAGCATTGTTGAAGAAGCCCGCAAGAAAGGGGAAACTGTACATCTTGGTCGTATTTTTGAAGCCTGCTACGAAAAGGGGTCGGAACTTCCAGCTGATGATCCTCGTAGGAAATTCAAGGGCCGTACAGTCTTCCAGGGTAACAATGTCCGTGACCAGGATTCTGACCATGCATTGTTTGCCGAGTTAGGTAGCAGTCCTGCTTCGATGGAAGCTGCAAAGCTTCTTGATGCGTTTGGTTCTCAACCTGGATTTTCAAAAGCTCAGGCAGACGCCATTCAAGCTTACATCCAGGCCCTCTTCACTGGGGTGCCCACATGGCTATCATTGCCACGGAACAGATGGCCAGAACACTGGGAAAAGCAATTCTGGCAACCCATGGTTCCTTTGGTTTTAGCTTTGTATGGGCATCCAGACAGCGGCGGTATTTGGGAAAACCACCTCAACAGCAGAATCGGAAGAGAAGGTTGGAAACAAATTCTCCCCGATATATGGCAAAGTATTTTCTATCATGCTGAGTACAATTGCATGTTGGTTGTTTACGTGGATGATTTCAAACTCGCAGGTCCCACTGAGAACATGGACAAAGCATGGGCAAGTATCAAACGAGCAGTCAACATTGGTGACCCCGAACCCTATGATCGATATTTCGGTTGTCAACATGTGGAGTTTAACAATGTTACACTACCACGAAAAGCTCATCCTTTTGCACATGTTTTTGACTCTCAGGCGGCTGCTGCGGCACGTACACAACATCGAACAAATGATTTTTGGCAACATGACCCCTTCAACAAAACTTGGACAAGGTATCATCTCCAGCCACGGAAGAAGTTATTCGAGCCTGGCGATGAGGGGGGGGAGTTTGTCAAGTCTTTACATTCAGAACGGGTTACGATGTTCGACAAAAATGTTGAATTCAAAGGTCTCCCAGTTCTCAACATGCATATGTCAGATGAAAGTTCAGCAATTGTTGAAGATGACATGACAGTGGATCAAAAGATTCAGACAAAGGACTTCTGGACAGGAAGGACAATCTTCAGGTATGGTGACGAGTATGGCAACACTAATCAGTTTGCCCTCCCATCAAAGAACAGACCCGGTCCACATAGAGACAAAAGGGAAGCCAAGAATGAGAAGAAAGCTCAACGGTTCAAAAGCATCGAGAATGTCGTTACTAACAAGTCCGGTTGCATGAACAAATCTGTAAACCTGGTAAGGTACGACATGTCTTCTTTCATGGAATCATGTGTAGATGCATACTGTGAACTGGCAAAGGTTCAGAAAGATGACTTGCCAGTGGTTGCAACACCGTTCACAGAAGCGGGAATAGCCCGGCCAACTCTCGACGAGAAGGAGAAGCCAGGGAGGTTGCAACCGATTGCGTCGAAGGTCCTGATGAAGATTCTCTTTGCGGCCCGTATGGCACGCCCAGATCTCTTAAGAGCTACTCAAAGCTTAGCATCTAGGGTGACGAAATGGTCCATTGAGTGCGACATTGCATTGCACAGGTTGGTATCATACATCAAGTCAACTACAGATGTTTTTATGGAGGGTTTTGTGGGAGACTCGTTTGAGGACTGTCAACTGTGGCTATTTGCTGACGCTGATCATGCGGGGGAACATGATTCAAAATCGACTTCAGGTTGTGCAATGTTTCTTGTGGGGCCAAATACATATTTCCCACTAAACGCATTCAGCAAGAAGCAGACAGTTGTAGCAAACTCGTCCACTGAAGCCGAAGTCGTGTCAGCAAATCACGCACTCAGAGCAGAAGGTATTCCGATGTTAGCCTTGTTGGAGCAGTTGGGCATTTTCAAGAAATTGTCGCAGAAGGCTGGGTCAAACCCCAAGCCAAACACCCTCGAACAAAATGATCCTGTTTTTACTCGTATCGACAAAGAGATCGATGAAATCAGGTATGACAATGTTGAGGGGGGCCTTTCTGCGGCAAATATCAATGGTTTGAAGGCCCATTTTCCGGAGTTCTATCAAGTGAAGTTCATGGAAGATAATCAAGCTTCTATCACTGTGATGGGTACCGGTAATTCCTCCACTATGCGCTACGCCAACAAAACTCAGAACATCTGCTTTAAATGGATGAAACAGTTGTTCGAAGAAGATCAATTCGATTTGATAAATGTTGGCACCAATTGGCAGACAGCTGACATCCTTACAAAACCTTTTACTTCCCCAACTAAATGGGAACATGCTTTGAGGTTGATGGCCATTGGAAAGACTTGCATCGACGCCGACAAGCCCAAGGTGCGCCAAGTAGACTCCAAGCCTGCGTGTCCAGCTAATGCCCATGATCAGGGGGGACGTGATGGTTCAAATTCTTTCCAAAGGATGTTGATTGAATTCTGCTGTTCATCCGATTCGAAGCTATGCACTCCACGGCAAGCCAGTAAAGGGTGTAGACTTATCCGAGTAACTTAAAACGAGGATGGCACCACCCAAGGCTGCCGTAAATGGCTAGCCCAAGAAGTCCAGTCTTTCAGGGAGAGTAATCCAGAGGGTGAGATTTTGCTTTACGCTTCCTTGCCATGTGTGGGCGGCAGTCCATGGGGTTACATCAACAGTTTGACTGACAAAGGGGCTGAACGAATCGAACAGCAACAAAAGGAATTTACAAAACTTTTCAAATCACTTCAAAAGGTTATCAGTGAAATCGATGGGCCGCATTTTTCAATCGCATTTGAACTCTCAAAGAACTGCAAGTATTGGAAATGGCCAATGGTCCAATCGTTTTTGAAGAGACAAGAGTTGAAATTGTATCCATTCCATGGTTGCCAGTTTGGGGTTATTGACTTGGACGGGAATCCCATGAAAAAGGGTTGGATGATTGCAACAAACATGGAAGAGTTGTCAAGTCTTTCGGAATATGTTTGTGATGGTTCCCACACTCATGGTCAAAGCCGGGGTACTGCATTGAAGCTTGCAGAGAACTACACATTCAAGTTGACTGACTTCATCCATGATTGTTTTCGTTCCAGAGCTAACCAGGCACAAACCGCCAAGAACAGGAAAAGGTTAGCTTTGCCCGCCATGAGCCGACGTTCTGACGATTCAAATTTGTCGATTGCTGAAAAGATGAACGTGCGGGCTCTCAAGTCGGCCGGTTTAAAGACCGTGCCCCAACAAAGCAACATGTCGGAGTGGCTTGCTTTTCGGAAGTGCCTTGATGTTCAGGGGGATAGGCACGCAGGGTGGGAGGACATCTTTTCTACGGTCCTCGCTTCATCAACCATCCTGGCGCAGGGCAACAGGACAGAGGACCTTGAGTTGGCTGCAGGATTCATGCAATGTTTCACCGCGCAGTCCATGTCAACTGACGCCCTGACGAATGTGCCATGGGCAAAGGAGATCCGCCATCTGTCCGAGCTCGAACATGACTCACTGTGGGATCTGAGCTTGCCTACTGAGTACGTCCCTGGGACATCAAGGCCGGCGGTAGACGTCGTGCCCACCATCTATGTGGTGACTTCCGATTCAACTTTGGCTCTGATCACTGGAAAGGGTAAGACTTTGAAGAAGTACACCTTGAAGGAGGATCTGGGGTTGCGAAAATCAGACATGGTTCTCGAAATCGGTCATGACATGCTCTGGGGTAAGGATTTACAACAGCCCTGCAAAGCAAATATTTCCATGATCAAGGAACTGATGGCGAAATATTCTTCTCATGGATCAGCCATCAGGGTTATTTCGGTAATTGTTTGGTCTGGGAACGAAATTTGCGGGGAATATGGTGTTGAACCCCTTCCCATTTGGGGGCAGAGGGAACCACAGGGTGACTGGAATGCCATCATGGACAGGGTCAAAGGCAACATTGTTTGGTGGAACAATCAGCTCAAGGAACTGGGAGTGGATCAGGCCGCCCTAATCGGCGAGCCCGACCCGCTCACTTATGGGTTGAGTCTCATCTTCACGACATTTATTGAACGTCTGAAGGAATGGTTCCACAAGGAGATTGCCAGTGACAACGATCGGATTCGGTGGATCAAGAACGACATGCTTCCACCGAGGCTTGAGCTCAGGGACTACTTTCACGCATTCGAGACTGAGCTCAACCGAAGCGAGATGATCGGATATGTCATGGCAACTCTCCACATGTTGCACATGACGGACATTTTGATCCCTCAGTACAACCTGTCTTTGTACAAGCGCAGGCGCCCTGCAGGTGAAGCCACGATGCGTGATGTGCCGCCAAAGATGGAGCACCTTCCAGTCAGGTTTGTGCAGGTCCTCAACTCTCTCAGGGAGAAGGTGAACAAGCCTGCACCGAGCGTCTCGACCCCAGAAAGCTTGACAGCAGAGGAGTTGAGGGCTCGCCCGACTGATGCTGGTGTCGCCGAAGATGATGATGAAGAAGGCGACCCATGGGATGCTCTGGATCCCGATGAGCATGAGGGCCCATCTGTTGGCAAAGCCAAGGCAAGCCACGCAGCTCCACCTGACCCCAAGGCGAAAGCTCCAGCGACACAGGAGGAGGATTCCACTCAGGCCACCTTAGCTGGTGAGCCCCTGCGAGAAAACGAGGTCAAGGGTACCGTTGTGCCAAAGCACACATTGGGACACCTTGACAAGTACCGTATCACTTATGAAGAAAACATCAACGCAGAAGTTGTGGAACACTGTGTCGTCGATTCCCATCCTTACGAATTGATTGTCAAGACCTGCTGGGAAATGGATGGGGCAGAGGCGTTGAAATTTCCTGACCGCATGGACCGGCACAAAACTAAGGTCAATGCGGTGACGCGTGGTCAGCCTGGTCAGGACACCTCTGGATTTGATGAAAACATGTGGCTTGACCTTGATGATTTCTTTCGAATGTTCAACCAGATGCTGCCAGCCAAGTTGCCCAGGATGACTGTTGAGGAGCTCATCTCATTGCTCTACTGGGACAGCAAGTGCCGTTTTGAGTTTCAGTGCATTGCCGGGTACCAGAAGGCAACCCGTAAAGGGTTAGCCTACTGGCCTATCAGGATCCGTGCAGTGCAGGGGCATACAAAACGTGCCATGGATGCCGCTTCAGCTGAGGACACGTTCAATGCAGTGGAAATCTACGCTCTGTCTGGTGCAGCAGCGATCCAGAAGATGAACGCCAAAGGTAAAAAGATTACCACTCCTCAGAATTGCCCTGGCGTAGTTTATCACAGGACTACAAAAGGCAATTGGAAGGGCATCATTGAGAACGGCTTCGTGGCTGGAGGAGGAGAACGAAATTCGTCAGGAAGAGCTCACTCCTATTTTAGCGACGTTCGTGTTGATGAGAAAGAGTATGTGAGCGGTTTGCGTGCTGAGCGACCCATTGAAATCAGGGTTGCAATGGCAGAAGCTGTCAAGGCTGGAATCGTGTTTTTCAGGACGGCTTCTGACGGCATTCTCACAAGCGATGTCGTCCCGCCACAATACATCATCTCTGTGGATGACACGGCAAAGAAGGTGAATCTTTATCGTCGCCAACAGGAGGTTGCGCAGTCTGCAGCAAGCAGTGGGGGAGAAGTTGGAGTCCAACAGCTTGTCGAGACCTTTGAGGCCAAGGCATCAAAAAGGACAGGTTCAACATCTCCGGCCGCCTCAACTGGCGCGCCCGCTGCAAAGACATTTTTCCCAGGAAAGGTGAAGCCTCCGCCACCAAATGTGGCCCAACTTGCCGGTATGCCTGGATATGCAAGCAGCAGACTGTTGCCCCCTCCTCCAAAGGGTGAAGCTCCGAAACCTCCTGCAGCAAAGGTTGAAGGACCGAAGACACCGCCAAAGGTTGAAGGACCGAAGACACCGCCAAAGGTTGAAGGACCAAAGACACCTCCAAAAACACCACCGAAGGAAGGGACTTCTGCACCTCATGCACCAGAAGTTCCAAAAGCTGTGACCTCAGAAGTTGATGCAGCGGCAAAGGACGAACCTGCAAAGAAGAAGGCCGCCCTAACAAGCGTGCCAACAGCTGTGCCTGCAGCATCATCAGCTGCAGCCTTCTTGGAGCCTGTCCCAAAAGTTGCACCACCAAAGGCTGTGCAGAAAGATCCAAAAGCTCCAGTTGCAGAGTCGCCCAAAAAGACGCTAGCAGCAACATCAAAGTCACTGGTGCCAAAGCAGAAGTCTCGCCCTAAAGGCGATGACCAACCTTCGAAGAAAGAGGTGAAGAAGGAGGACAAGAAGCCGGTGCCGGTCAAGATCGAAGTCACGCAATGCTCAAGATGTTTTGCACAGACTTTCAAGGGACAGATTGAGTGCGATGTGTGTGGTTTGATACTTGAAGGGATCAACAAGGCCGATCGAACCAAAATTGCAGAACGAAGAAAGGCCGCCCTTCACAAGCTGGGACTCTACTACGATTTCCGTGGGGAATACCTCCAGCAAATCACACATGGCCAACTTGAAAATTTGGGTTTGTTGGACGATCAGGCAAGAGGAAGCTCAAGTCCGGAAGCCGGCCTATTGGCAAGGGCCAAGAGTCGCTTCGACCGTGCCTTGAGTTTGGGCTATGTGTCTGTGGCTGACAGGTTTGCCCAGGACGCCACATTCGCAGAGAGCATGTTGAACGAGGGGGAGAACGAGTACGATTGTGAAAGGTACGACCTCCTCAAGTCCGCTCATTTGCCAAAGCCTGGTCGCACCAAAGCTCAGGTCAAGATGGGTATTTCTGAGCAATCCCAGCTGGAGCACAACGCAATGAGGCTGGTTTACTTGGATTTGGCCAGCCGCTATGATGTCCCAAAGTCTTTCAGGTACATCGACCAGCCATGGTTCTACATGTACCGAACCGAGATCTACTCCGAAGAAGAGTACATTGACTACCTCGGCAGGAATCCTGGACACAATCTTTTGTTGTCTTGCACTGGTGTTGACAACATTGCTGTTCATGATGCCGAACGTCATTTGAGGTGGATTAAGGGACAAAATGAAGAGCTGTACAAGCAGAATGCAGCAGAGAAGAAGAAACAGTCTGACAGGGCCCGCGAACAAAATGAGGCCAAGCGCAAAGCTGAGCAGACTGGTGCGTACGGCCAAGGTCCCTCCAAGAAAGGCACCGCCAAACCGGTTGCCCGAACATCCACAAGCGTAGAGGTAGCTTCATCATCAACGTCAGCAAGTCAGTGGCTCAATCGCCCTCAGCAAAGTCATTCCCAAGATGATCGACAGTTCACCAATGAGTGGCAGAAGTGGCATGGGCGCTGGTACCAAAAGGTTATCAGGCATGGCCGAGTCGAATGGGAAGAGGGATAAATTGTGACACTGCTTGCATTGACGATCGGTTTTTGTATAATAGCCGCTGTTTTGGGTTTCCTCAGGTCGTGCAAAGAGTTGGATCGGTAAGGCAGGCTTTAAAAGCTTCGCCCTGGTAAATGGGCAGCCTTGCCGTGTCCGGCTCACCTGAGGGGGGTGTATTTGCACTCCACCATAAACCCTATGTAAACTAGCATGCACTAAAGCTGATGCGGCTCGAGTAAAAAGAGTTTGGGCCGCAGGTGCTTAACGGTATTTTCTCCCCACTGTTGTTAGGTTTATCAGTCCATTTGGGATTAGTATCATCCCCTGCTGAAACCTGAAAATACAGGATCTAGGTGCTCTGTATGGTCACTTGACCAATCAACATGGCATGACCATCAATGATTGGTGCCCATCCAGGGACTCCCATCAGGGGGGAGATGGTTGCCGCCATTGTGGCGCCATTTTCGATAGCCGCTCAGGCTTGAGGCGTCACATCACTGAAGGTAGATGTGAATCCTTCAATCCGGCTGCAACTCCACATCCGATTGACACTACCGATCGCTGGGGACCATGGTTACAGACAGGGAATTTTGATTCGAGTCATTTCACTGCCAGCATGCGCCTTCAGCTGACCACCGTCTGTCAATTTTGTGGCCTGCAGTACTCTCGCACAGGCGATTTGGTGGCCCATCTCCTTCAATCGCATGGGGACTTATGGACGAGCTCCCAACCCTGGCTGAGGTTTCTTCTCCAAGCGGTCATGGCGAGACGTGGATGCCTGTGCAATCCCCAATGCAATGAGCTGGGAGTCACTCACGTTTGCACCTTGCTTCGACAGATAGCCATGATGATCCACAGCCAAGACACACAGATCTTTGTTCCTACTCAGTTCTACCGTCCAGACTTGGAAGTGGCTCTGACGTTTCTGCAAGATGATGCCCTGCAACAGAAACTGCTCTGCACTCTGCTTGAGCGTGACTTTGAACAGCTCTGGCAGGATGAGACGATCTTACAAGGACTTCGAACCCGATGCCTGATCTGTGGCGGCCATTATTCCACGGCGATCCTTCTGCATCATTTGTTGGTCCAGCATCCACAGGCATGTGCGTGGGCAGCTCAGTTCATTTTCCAATTGCAGCATCTTTTACAGGCTCTGCAGACGCATGATCATCGTTGCAGTTGTTGCCACCTGATTTTCAACACACCTGCAGAACATGATGCTGACATGACCCCTGACCGCTGCCAACTGCAGTTCCAACATTTTGCTGTCAATTGCCCGGTAGTGCTGCAGATTGCAGTGCTCTTGCATCCGCTGCATGGACGCACTGATGGACCCCAACGATCAGGCTTTGATGGACGGGCTTCAAGCTCTGGGACCGCTCCTTCTGGGGGCACGAAAACACTTGGATGGAAACGACGATCACCAGCCCAAGCGGCACAAAGCCGCCTCGCCCGCCGGCGCATCAACAGACCCAGCCCAGACGGAGGCGGTGGCCACCATGTTGCGTCTGATGGCACAGCTGGTCCTGAGCCACGAACGCTCCATCCAGCTGCAACTCCGCCAGGACTGCTTCGTTTTGTTCGCCCAAGACCGTCCGGAGGGCATCATCCCGCACCTGAAGACGTTGGCCCAGAGCTGGCGCGACCAGGCCCCGAAGCATCAGGACGATCTGAAGTGGCCCACACTGAGGACTCACTTGGTGGCCGGAGTGGTGGCAGAACTTCATCGTCGAGTTCAACAACTGGCAGCTTCGAAGAAGGGCGAACCGCTGTGGGACCTAGCCGTGGAGAAAGGCACTCTTCTCCCGGACGGGAGCTGGGGCTTCCAACGATGGTGCCACGACACGAAGCAGCTGAAGCGGGCCTCACGACCAGCACTCCCCATGCCACAGATGCTGAGGAATCTTCAGTCGTTGGAGGACCTACTTCAGTCGAACAGTCATGTCCAGAAGTTCCACAGCCTGAAGACGACCCAGACCACGGTTCCATGGCTCCTCCAACTGTCGCACAGAGACTCCGACGCTTGGTATCTCCTTCAGGAACTCTGCCAGAACACAGTGTGGTCCCTATTAGGGATGTCGGTCAAACAGCACAACATGGCCCTGTCGAAACCGGCTCAGATGCTTCAGGACACCTTGAACCATCTCCCCACCACGCAGACGAAAGGCCGCGGGAAGGGGAAGAGCTCACAGAAGGCCCTCCACCGGAGCTGAACTTTCAGGGACGGCAACGCCTGAGAAATCTTCTCTTAGAGCTCCAGCTGGACAACTCAGGCACTACTTGCTATGCCAACAGCGCATTCCTAGCATACATGTGGGCTTGTTTGTCAAGGTGACTGGGGCGCCCGTTCAGCCACCCTGGTGACCATTCTTACTGAAAATGATGGAACACCATTTCCCCTTGATGCTCAGGAATGGTTTGGACCCCTATTACAGGGATGGAATGATCAACAGGGCCAGGCTGACTGTGCAGAGTTTGGACATAGGCTAGCTGCATGGCTTGCCCTCGATGCCTTGTCCAACAGCTGGGAAAGACGCGTCATCACTCCTGAAGCCACCATGGTACATGACCACGGGGACAACACCATGCCATTGACGTTGCAATTAGACCCTGCTTTAATTGCTGACGGAGAGATCTCCCTGACTGCTCTTCTCAGGTCTTGGAGCGCAGAGCTGGGTATGTGTGCTGGCCTCACCAACCCCCAGGACCTTCTGGTCATCCATGTCGAACGCATGGTTCTGACTCCAACAGGTCAGTTGTACAAGCATGATGCCAATATCACTTTTGCTTGGGAGGTTCAGGTACCAACATTGACGCATGACACCGCCATTCAACATGTTTCCTATACGATCGTGGCAGTCACGGCACACCTGGGCAGTGACAAAAGTGGACACTATCAGGCAATGCTGCGCACTTATCCAGAGGTGTCAGACATCACTGCCCCATCAATGTGGATGTTTTGCGATGATTGTCGTCTGCCTGAAAGATGTTGGGTGTTCCCACCAGCGTTTTCACGGGGCATCACAGGCATCTGGCTTTGCCGCACTGACCGCTTAGAGATGCACCTCATGGAACAGCCTCGGACATCGCCGGACACTGATTTGCTGACCGTTCTCAGTGGTCAAACGCGCCTGGCAGGTGACTGATTCACCACACGTATCATGCGTACATGGAAGCTGATGTGCTTTAGGCCTACGGCTGATGGTATGTGACACCCCCTGCACCCTGCTACCCGGCAGGCTTATCCCCGCTTTCATGCCCTCCCTGCCTGGGAGTGTCCCCCTGCACCCCAAACAAAAAAAAAAAGGGGGCCAAGAGGCGGAAAGCCCACTAAACACGAAGCCAAAAAAAAAAATTAGGTCAGCTGTTTCACCATGAGTCCAACGTGGCAACTCCCTGCGTGGGTAGCCCAGCGACTATTGGCCAGAGAATCATGCAGCTAAGGCATTGCCTTGCTGACTTCCGGCATTTTGCTAAGACCTAGTCGGTGCACTTCAACTGAGATTCGCCATTTTGGCATGTACACCCGTTTCACACGGCATTTTGCCGCGGCCTAGCAGGCGACTCACTCCAGCCGTTTTGGCGCACCTCACGAAGTATGATCCTTCATGGATTCATCACAGCCTAGCCGGCGAAAAAAAAAAACCAAGGCCAACTCAGATCTATGAATTTCTCGTTTGAGATCCCTGTTTCCGCTCATCCATGTTTGTCCAGTCTGTTGTCGTGCCCCACGCCTATGCTTGTCACCCCTGCACCCTGCCGCCCGGCAGGCTTATCCCCTCTTTCACGCCCTCCCATCCAGGGAGTGTACCCCCAGTTACAAAAAAAAAGAACGGGCCAGGAGGCGGAACGCCCAACAAACACGAAGCCCCCCCAAAAAAAAAACCATCCGCATAGCTCAGGTTTCACAGTTTTTGAGGGTGAGATTTTAGTAGCCCTATTGCATGTTTTATTTTTCTGGCAATGACCCATGCTTGACAACAGATCAAGCTTTTCTCCAAATTTGGCAGGCACACCTTGCCCGACGGGTTTCTTTACCCGCGCCATCACGTAGATGAAGACACAGGTTTCCGGAATTTTTGCAATCATTCTGGATTCGCTGGTGATGGACATAGCTTCTCAAAGTGAGAACCATCCGACCAAGGTTGTTGGATGAAGAGGCGACCGCCGTTTCGAACACGAAAAGGAGCGAGGAAAAAAAAAAACACACACACGCACCAACACCACACAACACAAACACACCACACAACACACCAACACCACACAACACAAACACACCACACAACACACACACACACCACAAAACACACACACACACCACACAACACACCAACACCACACAACACAAACACACCACACAACACACACACACACCACAAAACACACACACACACACCACAAAACACACACACAAACACCACAAAACACACACACAACACAAAACACACACACAACACAAAACACACACACACACCACACACACAAAACACACACACACCACACACACAAAACACACACACACACCACACACACACACACAAAACACACACACAACACACACAACCCACACACAAAACACACACACAACACACACACAAAACACACACACACACAACACACACACACAAAACACACACACAACACACACAAAAAAACACAAAACAACACACACACACAACACACACACAACACACACACAACACACACACACAACACACACACACACAACACACACATAACACACACACACAACACACACACAACACACACACACAACACACACACAACACACCACACACAACACAACACACACACACACAACCACAACACACACAAAACAACACACACACACACACACACACACACACACACACACACACACACACACACACACACACAACACACACACACACACACACACACACACACACACACACAACACACACACACACACACACACACACACACACACACACACACACAACACACACACAACACACCACACACACACACACACACACACAACACACACAACACACACAACACACACAACACACACACACACACACACACACACACACACACACACACACACACACACACACACCACACACCACACACACACACACAACACACAACACACAACACACACAACACACACCACACACACACACACACACCACACACCACACACCACACACACACACCACACACACACACACACACCACACACACACAACACACCACACACCACACACAACACACACACACACACACACAACACACAACACACAACACACAACACACACACAACACACACACACAACACAACACACACCACACACACAACCACTCACAAACACACACAACAACACACCACAACACACCACAACACACACACAACACACACAACACACACCAACACACACACACAACACACACACACAACACACCACAACACACAACACACAACACACAACAACACACAACAACACACAACAACACACAACAACACACAACAACACACAACAACACACAACAACACACAACAACACACACCACCACACAACAACACACAACAACACACAACAACACACAACAACACACAACAACACACAACAACACACAACAACACACAACAACACACAACAACACACACCACACACCACACAACACAACACACAACACAACACAATACACAACACAACACAACACACACAACACAACACAACACACACAACACAACACACACACAACACAACACACACAACACAACACACACACACAACACAACACACACACAACCACATCACCACTTTCTCATAAACATCTTTTCTAATTACTTCTTTTATTCATCTTAACTTTCATAAACAGATTCCATTAAACTGAAACATGGATAAAAATTGTATGACCAATTGCACTTCAAGTTCGAGTAATGCTGTCTACTACGTCCTTGCTCAAAGGAAGGTTCTGATGCAGCTGAACCAATCATAATTGGTCGAAAGTAATTCCAGATTGCGACAGCCGTGCAGAAAAAATTGACATGTTCAAATGGACGACATGGAGGTTCTTGGGTTGAGCCTCTTCCCATCACAGAAAATCGCAGGTACGCCAGACTGATCAGGTCTGGTATCACCACCAATTGCAAGTGTCTTCGTTGGCAGTAGACTTGCAATGGTGCTACTGCCCCCTGCTAGATAAAATTGAAATTGGAAGATAAATCATGAAGAGTCAATGAATCAAATAAGCAGAGCAACGAAATCAACGGATAGAAGTTTTTCATCTTTTCAGATGTTCCACACACACGCCTCGCTGCCGCGAGGCTGATTTTTGCAACTGCGGAGTCGGTACGGAAGCTCTTATCTGGACCCTGAAGCAGGAATCGCGATTATCGCAAAATCAAAATACAGGGAAGAAATCTGCAGTTGAATTATCCGAGTTGCTCAGAACACCTTGTTGCTCGATGATGTCAAACTCAATCACTGATGTCGGAGAGCGCTTCCATCTGCGCCGCTTGCTGCGACAATTGTTGAGTCGTCTGAGCCAAATGGCTAGCAAGGTGAGCCAAGTCTGCTGCCGAGAAGATCTGGATGGGGTCCGTGCTTGGGTTCTCCAATTTCTCGAGAATGGCCAAGTTGGCCCCTCTGTCATGTTGGAGGATGTTCCAAAGAACGGTGGCCAGCTGGTGGATCTGACTCGGTGCCGAAGCGGATTCGGCGTGGACCACCAGAGAGTCCGTCTCATCCATATTTGATCCTGACATGTCATCTTGGCTGTCTTCAGCTTGGTTCCCGCTGTTAGACTCTTGCGGGTGGTCTTGCCAGATTTCCGCTTGGTGCACTTCAGGAATTATTTGGAAATGACGACGCCAGTAATTGGCAAGTTGGGTAGCTTGTTCCCAAGAGTCTATCCATCCGCTTTGATCAGCACGGATGTGGCCAACGATCCCGTTGAAGAAGAACTCCGGTTGCCTATTGCGATGATTTCCAAGTCGGTCCACTTCCGTTACCATGAGGCGACGGAGAGCTGGCTGGGAGTGATCAGAACTGGGTACTCTAACCTCTGTAAAATAATGTGCATGGAGTTGGCGTCGTTGTTCTGCCATCTCTCTCTGGAGTGGAAATGCTTCGTCTTGTCTTGGGGCGATCGGAATCTGATGATCACCGGAAGCAGGAAGGGGGACTGCTGGAGCTTCGGTAGAGTACCCAGGCTGAGAAGAATGGGTACTAACATCTTCATGACGAGAAGGGTGCCAAGCAGTGGGTTCAGTGAAATCAGTAGCACTGCGATAGGGATGACCAGATTCAGATGGAGCGGCGCTGCTGCTGGGGTAACCCCGAGAGCGAGAGTGACGACGCGGCATGCTCATAGGGATGGGAGGACAAGTGAAACCAGCAAGGAGGGAATCACGTTTGGGCATGATGTAGCTGGAGCCAAGAACTAAAAGAAACAAAAAGAAGAAGTTTAAACCTTAAGGAACAAGACGACTCTGCAAGCAAAACGGCTTGAGACGTCAGCGCAAGGTGACTTTTTGCCCGGGCTCAAGGAAGCATGTTTCGGTTGGGCAAAGCTTCATGACAACTCATTCGCATGATGTAGGGCTGAATGTCAGAAGTGAATTCTTGAATGTCATTCGGCAAGATCTCACTATGTTCTTGGCCCTCGGTCCAGTGAGGACGATATTCATGGAGGTATGCAACCAGTCGGTCCTCATTGCGGAGAGCAAAGGTGTCTCCAGTATCGTCTTGCCATCGGATGTCCATGGATGACGGGGGCAGGTATCGATCCCAGGTGTACCAGATATGTTGACTGATGCAGTACAACAGGTTGTACACCGTGAAGGTATCCAAGCGATGAGTGTTGAGCAAGACATTGTAGGTAAACAGCGCTCTTTCTTCAACTCTGCTAAGGCGAGGGAGAACCTCGCAAGTCGTGGCAGCCATCGAATCATCATGAGTCTTGTTCATGAGTGGACGAACTGATTGTAGATCCACGATTGCTAAGACTTTTCGAAGACGAGGAGCAGGAGCTGCTTCAGGCCATGGATGATAGTGGCGACCATGTTGCTGTGTGGGGCGGTTTTGCCACATATTGTGATCCCGTGAACGAGAACGTTCTGGAACGGTTCGACTGCGAAAGGATGAATGAGCCATATTAGCTAAGGAAAACAACCATGGATGAAACAAGGAGAGAAGACCCGAAAACAAGAAAAGCGAGGAAACAAAGAAGGAAAAGAAGGAGAACATGAGAAGCAGTAACAAGCCTTTCGGCATTGCTGGAGTTGACAATAGGATCAATCTTCCGCCTCTGGTTCACGAGGTGGATTCATGCGACCGTGTTGGTCCATGACACTTGGCATTTGTTTCAAAATGCCCCATCTCAGCTTACATACATGAGGTTCACGATGAAG
The DNA here is from genome assembly GCA_947184155.2 of Cladocopium goreaui. Taxonomy (NCBI): domain Eukaryota; class Dinophyceae; order Suessiales; family Symbiodiniaceae; genus Cladocopium; species Cladocopium goreaui. The sequence continues at coordinate 6,786 of CAMXCT020003125.1, read as the reverse complement.
TCTGGCTCCAATCGTCTTCCACGAAGGGCGGGACTTTGTGTCCTGCTTCATGCTGACCAGCTCTTGATCGTCTGCATTTGTCCAAGGCCGGAATGGTGGATCTCGAGGTGGATCCGTCAAAGTTGGCTGAAGGATACGAATCGTTGGAGATGGTGGAGCTTCCGGATTTGGTGTCAACGTGATTGTGGAAGTTTTTGGTGGAGCAGTGGAGACAGGGTTTGCAGTGGCGACATGGTGGTAGTTGATGGCATCTTCCATATGTCGCCTCAAAGATGTGGATGCGTCAACAGCTGGATGAGGTGAAGCAGCGGCCGATGCTGCGTCGCCATCTGAGTCACCTGATGGTACGTCTGATGGGATAGGTAGCGGTCCCGAATGATCAATGCTTGGATTTGGTGTGAGTCGTGACTCAGGAAAAGACACCTTTATGTTTCTTCTTTGGTTGCGGGTCAATCGTAGAGGAAACCCTTTGTTTGGACCGGGCTGGTACTGGGATCGTAGTTCGAGTGGTCAAACGAGGATGTTCTACAACTGGCGTAGTACCGCGAGGTGGATCAGGACCGGGATCGGTCATGGGGATTGGAAGATGGGGTGACCCGGTGGTGAGCATGGGTGCACTGTCTGGTGGAGGACGTGCCTGCATAGGACGAAGATTTGGTTCAGGATTAATCACCGTGTGGGACGGGATGCCTCCATGTGACACCAAGGTTGGAGGGGGCCCTGATGTTGGTAAAGGAACAAAGGTGTGCAAGCCCCTGGAACCCAGGAGTTCCTTTCTTCCTTAATTAAGATTAAGCAAGGTTAGCCTTAAATTATTTAAGCAAGGTTAGCTTAATTAAGGATAATAATTCCTTAATTAAGGTAGGTAACCTTCCTTAAATAAGACAACCTTCGTTATTTAAGATAACCTTGCTTAAAAAAAGTCGTTAATTAAAGAGTTTTGCATTAATTAACAAAGGTTTTCTCTTAATTAACGTAAAAGTCGTTAATTAAAGGAGATTAATAAGCAAGGTTAGCTTAAATAAGCAGGGTTTCGTTAATTAAGGAAGAACGGAACTCCTGGGAAGCTGGATGTTCAAGGCGGAAATGTGTTGGAGGCGAAGAGTCTTCATATTCAATGGATGGCTCGAAAAAAGGTAAGAGCCCCGCCAAATGGTTCCAGGGAGGACCAACCGGAAACATATGTGACACCGGCAAGTTGGGGATCCAACAATGCCCCCAAACATACACCTCTGCACTGGACAGCTTGCCCTTGACACCGGCGACACTATGTTTCTGGTGCCAGACAGCTTTGCTTTGACCCTGCGTCAGCAAGGAAAGTCTCCAAGTTTAGCTGCCAAACGTGGCGGCCAGCCCTATAGCAAGCCTTGCTTTGGGATGTATAGGTGCGTTTATAAAAAAAGGATGTATGTTTTGGCTCTTGACATGTATTGACAACATATATTACAACATATACTATATACAACCCGTTTATATTGACATTCAAAAGCCTATTTATCATGTATACACCACACTTAAATATACCGGCTTACTGTTTATATACAAATCCTGTGCACTTTTTTGTGCTTGGCGGGGACGCTCGAAGTAAAACGCTCGGGTTTGCTGTGGTTAAATGGGCACTGTGCTGTGCATGTATGCCAAATATTGTTTCGAAACAAGTGGGTGCGTTTATTTTGAAATAACATGTTTCCAATTTGGAGTTGGCATTTTTCCCCATGGTTGCTATTTTCCTATTGCATGATATATGTGGCTCCAAGGACCGGCCGTTTCCCCAGCAATGGAACCCTGGGGGATTGAAGGGCATGCATTGCATGCCAAGGGGAATTTCATTGCTGAATGTCTCTATCGGCATTGTGTTTTGCCAGATGGGGGCCAAAGGTTGAGGAAAACAGCAGCAATTAGCCCGGGCACATCACTAAAGCAACATGCTGCACGCAAAGCTTTCAAATGGGCAGCACATGTTGGGTTTGGTAAGAAATTTTTTACCTTAGCTGCGTGCCGCGAAGGGGTTAAATTGTTGCTTCGAAAAGAAGGGGTTGAAGTACCATTTGCAGGTTTATCCATGGATGCTTGGATTGAATCCCAAGCTAAAGTTATCATGAAACTAGCGGCCCGGGCCCGGACAAATTCTGGTTCCAGCAGCCTTCGTTTCCGGTCCTATTACCAAGCGAAATTCATGGATTGGGAGGAAACGCTGCCCCAGGCGGGGCCATGGGTGGGAAAGGGAAAAGATGTGGCCCTGGTTTGGTCCAAAAGAAATCATTATATTTACATATATGTATATACGTAAATATTTATATATGTATCTAGATATATTTTTATTTTAAAGGCTAGTGATAAACGCTTGGTTTTAAGAAACAAGTCATTTTTTGGTTTTAAGTGTTTTTTGGCGCCTAAATGATAAATGCTCTCAGGAGGAAACCGCGTGGGACGGCGAAGCTGAAGAGCAGTGGAGGCAAGGACATGGTTTTGGGTTTGTTCACATGGCAATATACTTCCAAGACATTTTTCCATATCCACCAAGCCACCAGTTAATAAATAATCCATCCATTTGCTCACACCAATGAATAATATATATATATATACAAATACACATGTATGTATATCAAAGTTCGAACACATATTTATTATTTAAAGATATCTTTTAAAAAAACTATATATATATATATATACATAAAATATATTGATATTAACACACATGTTTGTACCTTTCGTGCATGTGCACAGTTACAGGATGCAAACGAAAGAAATAAAACAAACAACACAAGTTTACTAAACAAACATGTTAACCAAAAATAAACAAGAAATCCACCAATTGAACTGGAATGTAGTCAGAATCAGCTTAAACCACCTTGGAATGTTCTTGGGGGTTGCAAAACAAAGATTAATCATCGGTTCCTTTTTTATGTTTTAATAAAAAAAATCAATAGCAGCCCTTTCCCATATAGAAGATTTGCGTACACAATGGGACAAAATCAACCTTTAAAACATATATATCATAGGCTCATTGATAAATCGATTTTGTAAACAAATCACACCCATCCGAATATCATGGTTCCCGGTGCCACTCCCTCGCACCCTTATATATATGTTGTTTTTTCTTTCAATTATTCAGCTGCCAGGCCGTTGGAATGGAAGGGTTCTGCCGCAGAGTCCTGGGAGCCGCCAGAGATTCTGGGTGCTGGATTTGGTTGGGGCCTTCCCACCGTGTGTGTGTGTGTTAATCCGGGGTTTATGGGTTAAAATTTACACACATTTTTTTTTTCTGGGATGGTGTATGGTGGATATTTCCAACTGCTGGCGGGAACCAATGGCATCACGGCCAATCTCGATTTCATGTTTGTTCAAACAAATTGCAACAATGTTTAAGGAAGAATCCAATTCATGAAGATGTTTCCTGGCCGCACTGAAATTGAGATGGTGTGTTTCAGCGTACCTACCAGTTACAACATTTGCAATTGTTTTGCAGTTTACCTTGCTGAAGGTTGATCTCCAATATGCCCTTTGGGAATCGTATGGGAATCTTAGCTTGAATTTATTGAAGACCTGAACCTTGGGTATTTTTCAGCCTTAAACCAATCAATCACCCAAGGGCTTCGGGTGGCAAGCAACAACTTGCAATTTCACTCCCAGAGGATGCCGCATCCTGGTTATTGATATTATTTGTTTTCCCTCCGAAAAAAATCAACTTGTTTCAATGGTTCTATTCATTCGTTTTTTCCAATCTATGGGGTGTTTATTTGTAGAGGGCAAGATTACTTGATCTGTTTTGTTTCAATTACATCAGATTTTGATTACCTTTTCGAAAAAAAAATCATCCATGTCCATATCTGACCTCGCTCACGTGCTGCCCAGGCACCCTGGAACAACGATTCGTGGATGGACAGTCCTGCAGCCAAGCCAGCGAAAGTGGCGAGTTGGTGGGCAGAATCTTTGATGTATATACATTATTTTATCTAGCAAATATATGACTATAAATATGTTGGGGTGTTCTGAGTTGTAAACCGTTTGCAACCACATGGTTCGCATACAACGTTGGTTTGGGAAACACCTGTGAATAAAATTTGTCTTCAGGATGATGAGCCTACTCCAACTTTGACTCCTGGATCTTCTTGGGAAAGCCCGGCAACTACAGTGCTTGATACCGATCATGGAGAGGAATGGGATGAGTGGGGTGAGTGGGATGAGAACTCCGAAAATTGGCCAGGTGACCAGCAGCTTGATCACAACGGCCATGCTCAGGCTGAACCCGTCCCTGGGGACCTTGAAGAGACCCTTCCCAAGACCGGACATGAAATCCACAATGACTCAACACTTGATCACCAGGATCATGGAGAGGAATGGTGGGATGAGTGGGGTGAGTGGGAGGAGAAATCTGAAAATTGGCCAGGTGACCAGCAGCATGATCACAGCCATGTTCAGGCTGAACCCGCCCCTGGGGACCTTCAAGAGACCCTTCCCAAGACCGGACATGAAATCCACAATGACTCAACACTTGATCACCAGGATCATGGAGAGGAATGGTGGGATGAGTGGGGTGAGTGGGAGGAGAAATCTGAAAATTGGCCAGGTGACCAGCAGCATGATCACAGCCATGTTCAGGCTGAACCCGCCCCTGCGGACCTTCAAGAGACCCTTCCCAAGACCAGACATGAAATCCCAGTGCTGTTAGGCAGCATTCCCTTTTCCAAGACTTGGGCGAAAGATCTTCACGAGTTCATGGACAAGTTTGGGGACTGCAAGTGGTGGTCTTGTTATGCTATGGGCGGAGGCTGGAGGCTTGATTTTGTCGGGGAGTGGAAGCTGAAGCATGTTCCCTGCAAAAGTCAATTCCCGTTATATGTGTACGCCATGCTGGATGAAGATGACATGGAACACCAAGACTCAGACCATGATGATGAGTTCCATGGTCTTGACGACAATACAGGTGACTTGCCTGACTGCTACATAGCCGATCCAAACCCAAAGGAGCTTTTGCCCGACAACCAGCTTGGGGACCGGGACCTTTACCCAGAGTCAGAACCTGGAGGCCCATTTCCTCCCCATGATGATGACGATGACAATCAGGGATGTGATGATGAGGGGGCCCATACCTACTCAACTACTAGTGATGCTATGTGCCCTTGGCATGAAGGCGAATGGGCCAATGATGGACCTTGGGCGGGAGAGGGGTCTTCCTGGGGTGAAGATTGGAACGACACGTCAGCTCGCAGCCAGGCTGCGATTGTTGATCAAAACGATTGGCCACAGGACCACGACACTGGCTACACAGATGCTGAGTGGGCAGCCTGGGGTTGGGGGAAGGATCAGGATTTGATGGGTGAGTTGGAGAAAGAGATGGACAGAATGGTGTACTCCAAAGAACCCCCCTCGACCAATGGGACTGGCCCCTCGAATGCAATTTGCAAAGTTGAATACTATATCTGTGGTTTGTCCAAGATGTGCTGTTTCTTTACAAATTGACATATTGTCTGCTTTTCCCCAGGTGAAATCGACATGGACAAGGCTGACGATGATTCAGTGGTCACTGGTGACGGTGACAATGATGATTGGTATACCAATTGGTACAGCCCCTTGTTGCAATGATAATTTCCCAAACAAAACATTTCACAAAATATTGCCAATTGTGTCTTTTTTTCCTGGGGTGACATTTTCCACGGTTCAAGGTGACTACTTTGATCGATCGGATCCCGACGAAAAGCCCACAATCAAGGAACCGGGAGGGTATACAAAAGTGTTTTTATATGAACGAAACATTGATCCATGTATCTTATGACCTTGTATTATCTATCAGCCATACGGCAGGATCTCGATATCCCTGGGAAGAATGACGCCAACCAAAGGCTTCGCGATCGATGTGAGTGTGTGTGTGCGTATGTTTTTTACTTGGAATAAGTTTTAGTGGGCCAGATATATACTGTCTGAATATGTTTGGGGTGTTAGTGATATCCACATCGGTTTAAACAAATGCAATTGTTTCCTGTCACTAGTGCTTTGCTCAGGGCTCTTCGTGATGTCGAGAAACCAAAGAGCGATGAGGTCAAGGTGAAGGAGCTCTTGGGGATCCTATGGGATTTTTTCTAATAGTATAATATCATATTATGGGGTGATCCAAGAAAAATCCGTACAAATATCCAAGATTCCATTCCATACAAATACCCAAATTGTCACAGTTTGTCGCCCAAGATGTCCCAATAAATTCATTTCAAGGCTGATGTTAATGTTTATAGCTTGAAACTCGAACCCCCCCATTTGGATATGAAAAAAATAAACCATTTCCGTGTGCAGGACTCAAAGGAACGATCTTCGACCGGCCCCGCAACTTGGGTTGCAGAAGGGCTTACCGTCGTAAATTATTTCAGTCAACTTACCTCCATAAGAGTTCATGAATACATTCATTCGTGTATAGGTCATCCATGAACATGTAAAAACAGATCAATTAGATCCAAATGCAAAGCCATGTACATGTACTGCCCTTTACTCTACAATGTTGGTTTTGGGTCCAGTACATGTTCAAAATCAAAGTAGCTAAACTCTAATGGCTCTAATACGTAATGTAAATGCATATTTGAAACTATGTATCTTGATGAACAAAACAACAGTACAATGACAATATATATATATATAGAAATTGAAATATATATATACTATAGGTTTCTCTCTATCTATATATGTCTGTATAAATAAACAAATAGTATATATATATATATGTGTTTATAGATACATGCATGGGTCTGTCTTGATGGAATCTCCCTTTGGTGGTTTAGTTCCACCCTGTTTGTAAAA
>CAMXCT020003124.1:462500-580000 GCA_947184155.2 Cladocopium goreaui | reverse complement strand
GTTCCTGTCCCGGCATGAAAATGCCAGCAGCACACTCCAGTCCAGCCTGTTTCTGAATGCTGCTGAATGCTAGCAAAATGTTCCAAGATTTTCGAAGATGTTTGAAACATTCGCTTGGGACAGTCTTGCGACAACTTGCCGACGAAAGGCTTGACTGGTGTGGTAGAAGGATGGCAGACCTCGGTGCTTTTAAAGTTCACACGCCGGTATCCCCTGGATTGGAAAGGTTTGATTTGATGCACTGTTAAGTGATGTCAAATGAGCACTGAATGAGGGGGTCAAGTGTAGAATATCGTAGTTCCAATCGTCAAAAAAAAAATCTGAGCAGAGCCCTCAGGATTCTCGATGAAGTCTTACGCCCGAACTAGGAAGGTTACTCCCTCTTTACAGACTGTTCCGTAATCCTGAAAGGGCCACAGCAATTCTTTACAGAACCTCAATCTTGCCATCCACTTCCTGCCAATCCTGAACCTTTGAAATTGCGAAAAAGGACGATAAACTATAATAGTCCCTAGGATGCAGCTTTACTGTGGATATGCAGTGATGCACCCACTCTCACTGGGGACAAAACTCCTCTCGAATCCGGCCACGCTTTCACTTCTAGGACGCAGCCTGCCAAGGGATCAAGTTCGAGAGACAGCACATCTTCAGTGGCACGGAAAGGTATGGCGGCACTTAGCGACTCAGCCTACAAAGCACAATGGGCAATGCCAACATACCGCGGCCATCACCACACATTTAAGTGTATTTCGATAAGGATCAACATTTTATCAGCATAGTGCTCTGCTTAGGAAAAATATGGAAACATCAATGACCTGGTCTTAGCCGCAATGGCAGTTCCCACCGTCCAAGCGACCTTTCACAAGACAAAGTTGCCAATCTAGCCAGAATGGGAGTCAAGATTGAAACGCAGCAGGGCCAAAAAACGGCGCAACCCGCTATTGAAGGACGTATCCGGACCAGTGTTGTTAGCTCAGGCTCGGGCAATGAGATGCTTCATTAAATTCGGCATGGCCATCCTTGAGCGGAATCGAACTTTTTGACAAGGTTACTTGTGCTCGAATGACTACATCCCGGAAGTAGACCACAAATATGGGACTCTTCACAATTTTTCATAAATAATCTACTGGGTTTCGCCTGGACGCTTTTCCAGCCTTTCCAAACCGAATCAATGACTCGCTGGGTACCAAACTCCCGGCACACCCGCGGCGCAGCGCTGTGCCGCTGAGCCCAGCAGATCCGCGTGAAAATGGTAAGAAATCAAAAGAAGGATGAGCAACACCTTGCATCCAGTGCAACACTCCCAACGCCCAGGGGAGCCCACCCAGTCTTCGCATCGGTCGGTCGATGATAGCGCAGGGCCCCTATAAAGATTCTGGATCTTTCACCAATGCAACTAACAGTTGACAAATCTACAGCCAAGCAGTCTGCAGTCTCTGGAACCTTTTCAGCGTGGCGTCTTAAGCCTTGAGCCTGGCAGTCACAGTCAGTTCAGTACGATCGTGGAGTGCGCAGTGGGTGCAGTGTGTAGATCTTAACACTGACCCTGGGATCAGTCTCGATCAGTTGGACATGATCCACAACTGAATTTTAAAAACGCAATGCCTACTTGATGGAGTTGACAGTGGTACGGACCAGCCAATTTACCATTCAAACAACATCACTTCAGCTCACTGAAAAAAATCTGCACAGCTGGCGGCTCAGTGCAGTCTCTCACTTGCGCTTCCGAAGCTCCACAGTGATGCGTCGTCCAAAGGACAGTGAGCCCAAGATCACATCCACAGTGGATTCATCTTGGCCAATGGCAAGCCCTATTCTAAAATATTATTTTTCATCCTTGGGTGCCCAACGGGCAACTTCCAGACTCCAAACAAGTAAGATTCAAACCTGTATCCTGTAAACCCACAACCTACAACCCATTGACCTATTCCATCAATCACACGTGCCAAGCCTCTCTGAGCATGGGCCGGTTCAGGGCCAAGATCCAAAGCTGATCTCTGCCCGCAAACAAAAGTTCGCATACAAAGCGCTGTGAGGAAGTCGTTCTCACCAACATGAGGTCAAGCTACAACTGCGTTGAGTTCTTGCCTTACAGCTCTGAAACTCTAGGCTTGCCAGAATCCGGCCAGCGATTTTTGCTCGTGGTTTGCAGCCAAGACATGGTCCCAGCAGAGCTTCGCAAAGCCTTTCTTTCCTTCTAGCAAGCTGTTGCAAAGGCTGCCACTTTGAAAATGGTTCACTGCTTGGCGAAGCACAGCAGCGACACGGTCAAGTACGAGATGGAGATGATGAGGCATGGTAGCAAAAGGACAGTCGAAGATGCAAACCTAGCTCAGCAAGACGCAGATTGTTCAGATGATATGCCTTGCAAGAGTAAGAAAATTGAAAGAATGTTTGGAGGAAGCCTTCCATCACCGGCTACCAACCCAGGAGTATGAAATTCCCGACCCCTATGCGAAACAGCTCAAGGGGTTGCACAAGCAGAACCAAGTCATCCATGTTCATGCATGCGTGTTGGCGCACTGAGCTGCCAACATCAAATCGAACGTACTTATTGTCACAGATGCTGGTTTTGCAAGTTGGAAGGCGGCCATGCTCCAGGAGGATACGTTACCAGAGATGAAGCAAAATTCGGAGATTTTGTGCCTGTCTCGTGCTGGGAATCTTCGATTGCTGATGCCCACCGAGATCCTTGCCTGTAAAGGGTTTTCCGGAATATCATTGTCGCTCTTGTCGCCAAGTTGCCTCAAAGGCGTCCTGGCTTCCTGCACCCCAGCACCTGTAGGTTGCGCAATGCTGCTTCTGGCTGCAGCTTGCTTGACATGAGTTGTGAATGTTTGTTTGCGCGCCGGCTCTGGAAAACTCTTCGTTTTCAATGAGAGCTCCCATGGCGCCTGCCGTCACGAGCAGGCACTGTGGACCATTCATTTCTTGGTAGAGCGCAGTTTCCGTCGCATCACTTTCCCAGCGCCAAAGGATTTGGTGATGTTGTAACACATAGATTCTTGCTCCTCAGCACCCACTCACGACGGCGGGCACTGAGGAAGTAGTGGGCCAACGCACTCATTGTTCAGTGCCTGCCTCGCCTAGCATTTCATTTGTTTCCATTGGGCTTGATTTGGCGAGTTTTGCATTGACATGTTTGCTTAAGACTGACCCTACTGTTTTTTTTGCGAGCAATAGCTGTGTGCCTTGCATCACCGCATGGCTGTCATGAGTAGGGCCAGAACCAAGTACGAGTGCAAGTACGAGTGCCTGGTGACCTATGACTCCATTGATGTGCATGTGTTTGCTGATAGGGGTCCTTGTCAAAGCGTCGTTTTCAGGAGGCATGTGTTGCGACTGGTGGCGGATCGTCACCCAGAGCGGCCGCCCCCCAAGCGAAAACACACCCTGTAGAGAGCAGGTACGGCAAAACTTCTCAAGAATCCTTCAACCTTTCTTCAGATAGAAGCTCCTCAAACAAAATGATTTGCCGCACTTTTCTCTGCCTTTAATAGCAGTCTGTCGCTGAAATTCGAACGGCGTAAAACGTCGAGGCGAGAGCACCAGTCACAGATTGCTTACAGATGTCTCTGTTGCAGCTCGAGCTTGAGCCAACAATTTGGCATGCAACCCACTTCTTCAGTTCACTTATATGCCTACTCCGTGGACACAAAAAAGGAAGCCAAAAACACGTTGTGTAGCCTTCCAAACCGAATCGTCTCCACTGCTTCCAAACTGAAACAAACGGAAAACGGTCAAATGAGTTTGAGGAGGTTTGGTCTGATTTTAAACACAATCCTAGGGTTCAGAATCCAAACTTTCTCAGTTCCGAGGCGTGGAAACGGCTCCCAAATCCATCTTTCAAGTACGAAATAAAAACTTTGATTGTCTTTCACCGGACTCGTGACAACCTTCCAGGGTAAAACTGAGCTCAACTCTAGTGATGAAATGCGTTGACGCAAATGGAGATAAACTGCAATCCCAGCGAAAAATGTGTACATTTCACATCTCCGTCCTCTGGCACTTCACCATTCGAAATCTGTCAATATGTCTGGTCTGGACACAGATTCAAGAATGAATTCACACACGTTACAGCATCGGGGATCAAAACCTAATGGCACCTGAACGTTACATGTCGTATATCATGTCGTTGCTTTCATTCCTAGAATCTGTGTCCTTCCCGCTGCATAGATCGGATCAACACAATTCGTCACTTAACTCGGTGTCGGATGAGGAAGTGGATACAGTTTCAGGCTGGGGACTGAAATCAATGAGATCTGAATCTGCCGGATTCTCTTCATACACAGAACCAACAGCTGTCACTTCGGGGGCAACTGATGGTGATGGAACAGACTGTGACATGCGACTGTGATCCGGTGGATTCATCTCATTTCACATCCGGCAAAACCGAGGTAGTTAAAATTATCGCACCGGAATCTAAATCCAACGGGCAAGCAAATTTCCCATTATGGCAATCGGAACATAATATCTCTGTTCATGCCAAATCGTCTATGTGCTGGCAGATGGCTTTCCGCTGACGTGGACGAAAAAAAAAACGCAAAGCAGTTCGTTGGTCTGCTTCTTTGGGCAAAAGTATTACTGCCATTCCAAATTTCATGGCAAACTTTCTTTGGATCCAGCTATGAGAAAACGTCCCTAAAATGCCGGCAAACATTGGAAGCGACTTCTTTAAGTCATTCTGACCGGATACACTTCCATTTCCTCAAGATTTTGTTGGAAAAGTGGTCTGTGTCTTTCACAGATACACCGAAGCTTAGGCTGAAGCGGGACACTTCCCTGGACTCTGAAAGTATGCTTTACTGACGGCAACTCCTCTTCACTATAGCTGCATCGGTCATAGTAGCTGGCGCTACTCAAATTAAATTTAGAAATGAGCTCCAAAACAAGGCGGCTTTTCCAAAATTGGCAAGGTCGGGACATTTCGAAGAAACATGCTGCGGCCTTCTCAAAGAGACCTTGGGCACTTTTGCAGATTTTCGCAAAAATTTGAACATGTTCGGATTGACGGAACTCGTATTCAGGAACGAGAAACTGCGCAGGGCTTCCTCCTGTACACGGAGGTGAAAAGCAGAGACAAACATGGAAGTTCTTGTAGCGCTTTTGAAGAATATCCAAGCGTTCAAGTAAAGGTTTATTAACCCTGTAGATATCATCTTGTCTGGTCACTCGAACAACACAAAATCGAAATCCATGAAAAACTTTATACTATCTTTGCTGAAAAATCCAGACTTCTCCTTTGTGCAGATTTCCAGGACAAGACAAACTTGAGTTCCCTTCTTCAAGTGGTCTTCTAATGTTGGAAAATCGGATTCTATCCTCTTCGTCAAGTTCAAACCTGACATGGGCAAAGGCTGTGTGGCTTCGGAAGCAATTTCTGAAGACTCGGACAAAGAAGCTCAGGTGTATTCAGGCAAGGCTTCAGATTTCTTGGACTTCTCAACAAGAAACTGCCATGATTCTGGGGGTACACGATCTATATGAATCCCATCATCTTCCTAAACTTCTCAAATTTAACCTTGTCCAAAACCTTCGTCAAGACATCGGCTATTTGGTTATCCGTACTCACCCACTGGATGACAAGAACTTCATGAAAAATCAATCTCTGCACGAATGCGTGAGCTAAATGAAGGTGCCGGGTCCTCCTGTTAAACCCGTCGGCTTGCAACAGTTTCTGGCTGCTCTCGCTGTCAGTTCGGATGACAAAAAGAACTTTAGGTAGCTCTTCCACATTTGCTTTAAGAAATTCCTCAATCGTTTTTATGGGCATCTCAGCATTTCCATTGAGGAAATCAAGAAGGTGGAGAACACCTAAAGCTTCTTGGCAACCCTGTGCGATCGCAACCATCTCGGCTTCGTAAGCTGATAACGAAATCGTGACCTGGCACCGGGATACTGATTTCAATATGCTTCCACACCAAAAGATGACATATCCAGAGTAAGACTTATCCCCCATGAAGCATCAGTATACAAATGGATAGTTCGATCTCCGCCACTATTTCTTAGCTCTTGGTGAATATGCAAATTCGACTTCAAGTATCTCAAAAGCCTGTTCAATCCTATTTCATGCTTATGCAAGGGCACAAAAGATCTTGTCAGGTTTGAAAATACCAAGCAACTCGTCCAAGTATAGACCTATATTTAGAAGCAGCTTCGGCAGACAGGGGTTCATTCCCCTTGTCACTAGTATCTTTTCTAGATCGATCTGAGGTGGTGTATCAGTCTGAGACAAGTTTTTACTACCAGCAAAACAAGTAGGCTCCCTTCCTAGAAAGGTGATTGTTCCAGGCTGGTCAGGGTTGAGCTGCCCCGTGATTTTGCTTTTGGAAACACTGTGAAGAAAAGCATCTCTAAGATTTTCTAGGCCGTGAGGTGAATCGCATCCTACCAGGATATCATCAACATACAAAAGTAAAACCATGCGGCAAGAAAACCGTCCCCGGCAGAACACACCTTTGAATGCACAAGGTCCAGTAGGGCAAGACACTAACCCATGGCTTTTGGTGACCTGCTTCAGTTGGAGCCACGCCTTAGATGCGCAGCAGAGCCCATTCAAAGCTTTGGATGCTATTGCACACGTCGGGCTATGGATGTCTTTAGTAGCAGACACATCAGCCGGTAGCCGAATAGCAACGTGAACGCCAGGCGGCAAATCCGCATGCATAAATGCGGTGCTCACGTCCATCGCACCGATGGTCCAGCATTGAGAAGCTACGTCTATTAAAGGGGCCCTTACAGCCTCTGTAGAAGGTGTAGCCGAACTGTATCCAAGGGTGGCTGCTATGCCGTTTCCAGCAGCGATCTGCTGCACAACCACACGACATCTCACTCCAGGCTTGTTGTCGATCTCTTTAGATCCAAGGACCCAACGGCAAGCGATTGGTTTGATTCCATGAAGTTGGCAATACTTATCACATTCCTTTTTACTAACGATTTTTCCAAATCGCACACAGTTCAGAGCTTCAAGCTCAACAAGACGGCCTTGCATCGCGAGGTCTCGGTCCAGCGGCTTCTTTTCTTCAGAGAAAACCCGGGCGGGCGTCGCAAGGAATACTGTACTGCCACCAAGTTGGAAACTCTTAAATTCTGTCGGCTCTCCAATCTTTGGTAGATAGAAAGGGGATGAAATTCCTTTCTTCGGATCTAAGTATTTGCTGGGCCTAGGTCTTGATAGCACTTTTCAGGCTCAGGGGTGAACTGCCCACAAAAATGGGACATGGCATGGTTGTCAAAAGTGGCGGCGTCGAGACTTCTTCATCGAATTTTGGGGCAATCAACTTGCTCAGCATTAAAGATGTATCCATTGGGGAATCCGGCAACTGTTCATCTAGTGGAATACCCATATCAACATCATCATCCAATCCATCTGGGTCATCAAGGTCCATCTCGTCAAAGTCAGAAGGAGAGTAGGCATCAGAATTATTGCCAAGCTGGTCAACAACAGGAGGTCAAACTGGTAACTCAAGAGGCTGTCTAACCGGCTGGCTCCCTGAAATACTACTGGGTGATTCTCTTTGCAAACGCTCCCAATCAAGATACCTACGCTTACATTTTACGGAATGAGCTCTACCGTGTAGCTTTACGCTTCTACACGCAGAACACCCTTCAGTTCTTCCATGACGATCCAACCACTCTTTACGTGGTCCGGACTTGGGCATGCTTGGTGGCATTAATTTCAAGTCGGGATCTTCATGGATCTGCTGATCAATTGACGGTCCCTCGCCAGGTTGTGGGGGTTCTGAAAAGAAGAATGGACACAACTCCACAGCAAGTTTTATCTTATTTAGCAAACGAATGGACTTGGCTTTAAACACTTTCAGTGCATTCTCAAGTCCAGCTTTGCCAGAAACAAGGCAGGCTTTAGATGAATACTCATATCCAAGGTATGCGGCAACAACAAAACGGCTTCCAGACGGGCTCTCCACTGAATTAGGCACTTCTGCAGGTTGCAGATGTCTTAGAACTAGACCTAGAACCCTTAGGCTTAGAAACCTGTGCATGTTGAGATTCTTCTCTCAGGTCAATTGCTTTCAACCAAGGACAAAAACTCCAGATGATAGGATGACACTTCAAATGCTTAAGTTGCAACTCGCACTTATCACCAAACAGCTTGAAACTCGAGCCCTGGTGGCAGACTTGGTACACTGACAACCAATTATGTTCCACGTTCGAGACAAATGCACGAACCTGGACAGTCCTGAGTGTGGGTCGGCCAGTTTCGGCTTCCAGCAAATTGAGACCTACCTTCAAAGCTACCCCGAAATTTATGGGAATCCGGCTGCCATCGGCCGTTTGAAATCGTTTGAAATACTAACGGCGTTTCCCGTGTGCGGGATCGGACAATCTCATACCTATCGAGGTAGCGTCTACTAACAACGCTTTTACTGGCACCGCTGTCCAAAAGCCACCGATATGCCAGGTCGAGTTCCTCAAAGTTACTGTGCAACACATATGGGTTGGCCTGCATGTCAACACGGCTGCAAATGAATTGAGGTCGGCACTTCAAAGGCTTTCTCTGCCGATTTAGTTGAAAAACACCATCCATGCAACACTCTGTGAACATGTTCTGAATATCTCTGCAGGTGAAATTCCCGTTGAAAACGGAGAAAACGTTGAAAACTGCATGTCGCATCTGTTCAAAACGGTGGCACTGCTGACGCAAATCAAACACAGGCATGAAACGCGACTCGTCCTCATGCTCCACGTTTGAAATCTCACGTTGTCCGCAACCATTCTACTGAATGACTGCGGCATTGAGGTCCGCACCAGTGAAGATGTCACAAAGCTCTGAAAAACGATGGGAACAATCTGCAAACTGTTGACAAACAATTTTACAAGACGCCAAAACCGATGAAAACTGGTTTCCAGATTGTTTCAAGCTGATCTCTTCCAGAGTGGCTGCAAGTCCAAATGACGTCTCATTTGACAAGTGATGTGCAACATCTCTGGCAGAACTCGCAACACTTGGGGTATCATCTGAAGATGGAGTTGGTCGTGGGCGCCTGAAAAGCGCAGGCGGTGGGACATGACATGCAAACGGTCGATCAACACCATGTACGGAGTTCAAATTGGGCTCTACAACATCGGAATCCAAAGGCTGTGGCATCTCTTCGACAGATTCTAAAGAGTCATATGGTACCGTTGCATGATCCAGTGAAGTGTAAGGCATGTGTGACGACTGTGGACCCGTCAAGTCAAAGCCAACTTCTTCATCAAAATTCGCAAAAAGTTAGCGTTCACTTCGCAGTCAACATCGACTGACTGGGGACCTGGAAGCAACGCATCAAAAGTGGAATTCCCATTGCAAAAATTGGCTGCAGGTGTGTGTTGGTTGTTAGTTACTGCTGTCAAAGTTTCGGTTTTTGAAAGGGCTAGCGCAAAACGAAGATCTAAATCTTCTTCATCATCTGAGATCTCCAATCCAGCTTCACCGGTATTGAAGAGAACTACATGATTCCCATACCTGCCCATTCCAGTTGCATATACAATTGCATTGCAGTTGTTACATGTCAAACCACATTCCACTTTCGACTGCATAGCTGTGTTTGAAGTTTGTGCCATATAGATCGAATCCTCAGGCGTCTTTGCATCAAGGAAAATGTTCATGGTAACGGAACCCTGTGATCCAGATCCTTTATTCTGGTGAAGGCACCTGAAGCTACCTTGGGCTCTAGGAAACTTGCGTTGCTGTTAGGTGGAGTCATTGGGATTTCGTTGTCTTAGCTTTGTTTGGAGCATGGCTGGTGATGGTGGCGCGTTGGACGTGGCCCAGTTGATACAAGCAGCTACTGATGCTGCCCGTGCTGCTGCTGATGCAGCTGCTGCCTTGAGAGAGGCCCAGGCTAG
This sequence comes from Cladocopium goreaui, assembly GCA_947184155.2. Lineage (NCBI taxonomy): Eukaryota > Dinophyceae > Suessiales > Symbiodiniaceae > Cladocopium > Cladocopium goreaui. Next base: position 570,151 of record CAMXCT020003124.1, on the reverse strand, counting down.
TCGCGGAACTGGTTTGAGTGAAAAAGGGCTCAGTGAAGCCTCAAAAGTCATTAGACAACCTGACCCGTTTGGTTCTGAAAATCATGAAGAAGATCTTAACAAGTGGCAAGACTTCACGGTGAACTTCAAAGCTTGGTTGTTCTATGGTGATAGCGGTTTTGAAACTGACCTACATAGAATCGAGACCAACTATGCTTCAACTCCAACAGGGTTTCCTAGAGCCGAGCCCAATGATGTGCAAGAAAGATGCAAACAGCTTTTCAATATCCTCACAGGGATTCTTCGTGGCAAGCCGTTCGGGTACTGCGCCAAACTTCTGAGGGAAATGGTTTCGAGGTTTGGAGGAAATTGGTGCAACGCTTTTCACCAAAGACCGAGAGCAGATCAATTTCTTTGCTTGCCGCGCTCATGAACATACCTGCTTTTAGCCTGGAGGACAAAACCCTGATGGACCAAATCTTAGGCCTTGAACGCTTGAGAACCGAGTGCATGAGATCCTCTGGAACTGATGTGGCTGATGACCTGATGTTGAGCATTCTGGTCAAGTCGTTGCCAATGACATTGCAGACCCACATTCAGCTCCAGATGACAGAGCATTCAACGTATGCCCAAGTCAGGGAACTTGTCCTCAGCTATGAGTGGGTGACCGCCATTCGGAGCGCAGGTCGAATTCATAGTGAACTTGCAAACGTGCAAAAGCTTCCATGACCGGGACCCAGGAGACAGAGGAAAAGGAATTTCTTGGAGAAGAAACTGAAGAAGAAATTCCTGAAGCGACAGAGTCCGAGGTTGAAGGCCGTTACAAAAGCTCAGAAGTGTGTGAGGTGTCAGACCCTGAGTTCTGGACGCGCTACAACCATGGGGAAGCCTCACCTTCGCCTGACCCTTCTGAGGATGGACCCCATGAAGATGAGACTGCATTGCATAGCGCTATGATGGAAACCAACAACGTGCTCACTGCCAGAGAGCGCCGCCTTCAGTCAGAGTGGAATGAAGCAGAAGCTCGAAATGACCCCATTGCCATGGAGGAGATTGAGAACCTTCTGTCTGAAGTTCGTGGCCTACGCTATAACGTTTGAGTGGTGATGCAATCATAGCGTGAGGCATGCAGAAAGCCTTGAAAGTCTTTGGGGCACCAGCCAGTCGACTTTTGAGATGACTGAAGGCAGACGTTTTTTAAAAATATAGCACTGAGGAATTTGAATTTGAGTCAGCCCTTTAGCGTATTGGCTTTGCTGACAGCCATTGGCTCATTTGACAATTTCTGCATAAAATTTTGAAACTGAGGTGGGGTGAAGAGAATTACATGATTCCCATATTTGCCCATTTCAGTTGCATATACAGTTGCGTTGCAGTTGTTACATGTCAAACGGCATTCCACTTTCGACTGCATAGTTGTGTTTGAAGTTTGTGCCATATAGATCGAATCCTCAGGCGTCTTTGCAGCAAGGAAAATGTTCAGATATTCATCACCGACTTTGTTTCTGAAACTTCCTCTGGGACTGAAAAATTGTTCGGCACTGGAATGCTTTGGGCTGCCGTAGGGTCAAAAACTCTCGGCTTGCAACTCTTCCAGTAAACTAGGGATGGATTCACCCCTGGCAAACTTGGTGCCTTGGTGGGCACAAGAAGCAAATTTAAAGCACCGACGGCACGACCTGACGAAATCTCTGAACAAACAGGGATAAAGGCACTCAAACGCAACTCAGATTCAGTTTCACCGGTTTCCGACCACTCTTCTTGCTGCTCTGCCTTGCCTCCTCATCAGGTTCCTGTTCAACTCAACCGCTTGGTAGCCCTTTGGATGGGCTTGGGACTTTCCCTGGGGCTTCTGAGCGGAAGAACCTTGCCGGATCCTTTCCCCTTTGAAAGTTTACCCTTAGCGTCTCCTTTGCTTTCAGTCTTGTTGGATCCCTTTGACATCCTTTCACGGATTGTCACCAGACTCATGCTGACCTGATGACCTGCTTCCATTGCTTTTGAATATTAGCTGGGGGTGCACTACAACAGTGCCATGCAAAATGCCCTTTCTCTCTACACTAAAAACACACCAGATCTTTTTTGTCTCCGGAGTCGTTGACTGATGAATTAACATGATTTCGTTGCTGTCCAAACGGCAACAGTGTTGGATTCAGTGTCTTGAAATCTTGGCTGTTCTAAACGGTTTTTCTGGTGGAAATCTAAACATCCCTGGCACGCACTCCCATAAGTTTCGGCGCAGCGCCAACTCACATAGTTCAAACAATTCGGAACCTTTTCAACGTTAAGAATCAACCATCGATCCTTGTCAAGGGCACCAACCCGCAACTCATGTACTAAGTTCAAATCATTACAAGTTGATAAAACTTTCTCATAGCAATAGAACTCAGAATCCAGTATGCGTACGAAAGCAACTGGTTTCAAAAATGAGGTCCTTCACCTTTTCGTAAGGAGGAAAACTCCTCCTTGAGACGTTGCAACAACGAATGCCCGTAGGCTGTGCCACTTCCTACACTGCTCTCAAAACAACGGATGGGTGCTGAGCAACATAACGATGTTCCCAAAACTTGTTTCAACACATAAAACAACCTAGTGTTTCTTTCTCGTTCCGCACTGCTGGGTGAACCAGGATTGCTCTCATCAACCGACAGTCTCATGCTAAGCACTTGAGTATTTCACTACTACTGAGAGCAGGTTGCCAAGTGGAAAACCATGCTGTTAACTGTTCCATCCAATGGCAAAGGCCTATGATTACCGCAGGACGGCTGCTCCACTTCCCAACATCTGTTATGGGCATGGACGAAATCAACTTGCTGTCAAGTGTCCTAAAAACATTTTTGTACTCATCTTCCCTTGAAGGTGGTGGCGGTGGCACTCGCTGAGAAGTCCCTGCTACAACAGGCTGACTCGGAACACTCGGCGCTTGTTGAGACGCAGCCTGCTGATGAAATTGCACGATGGTTTGCTGAAAATTTTGGAACTGTTGCTGCTGCATCCTCATCATCTCTACCATGTTTTGACTTACTTCTATCAACGCATGAGCGGGATCAGACACGGTTTGGGCATCAACCACTGACAAGTTACTGACTGGTGGCGAAGTCACGGGGTTGCCCGCTGCAACTGGCGCGCTTGAACCCATTGAGGAAGAAGCTGCAGGGTTAACCGAAAGGTTTTGAAGCGCTGTCGTGATCTGCTGTGTCAATCCGTCACTGCTTACTCGAAGTTCAGGATCTGGTTCATTCTGGTTCCAACGCTTTGGGGATCTCAGAAACCAATCACTCAACCAACGACTTGGTTCAGAGTCAGTAAGATCTTGTCGAACTGGTTCAGGAATCGCCTGAGGCGATGTCTACCCTGGAGACGCCTCTGGCGTAGTTTGTCCAGACGTTGTTTTCGGAGTGATGGAGGCACACTATTTGGTTTAGGTGGTGGGCCACTACTACTACCCACCTTTGGTCCAATTGCGTTCGGTGTTCCGGTCGGATTTGGTGGCAACTCCTCAGGCACCATCACGTTTGAAGCTTCTGTAGGCGTCGAGAACGCTGATCCTGAACCTTCACTGTTGGGCGAAGCACCTGACATACGAAAATGATCTGCAAACCCCCCTTCAAGCCTGAACGGAGGCTGTCTTCGCATGGTTTCAAAATTTTTCAAACCCCATACATTGTCAGTACCCAAGGTTCCCTGTCAAGAGGTCTGGTCGCTAAGCGTCACTGATAGCGCTACTTGCTTCAGTCGGACGCCCCGCAGGGCTCCGCTACCATACGAAAACTCTACACCCAGTAGAGGGCAGGTACGGCAAAATTTCTCAAGAATCCTTCCGCCATTCTTCAGATAGAAATTCCTTTAAAAAAAAACGTGCCGCACTTTTCTCTGCCTCGAAGAGCCGTCCGTCGCTGAAGTTCGAATGGCGTCAAACCTCGAGGCGAGAGCACCAATTCACAGATCGCTTACAGATGCCTCTGTCGCAGCTCGAGTTTGAGCCAACACTTTCTCATGCAACCCGCTTTTCAGCTCCTACTCCGTGGCAAAACTTGGGCCAAAAACCCGAATCGTCTCCACTGCTTACAAACTGAAGCAAACGGAAAATGGTCAAATGAGTTTGTCGAGGTTCGGTTTGATCTTAAAAACACTCTTGGGGTTCAGAATCCAAATTTTCTCAGTTCCGAGGCGTGGAAACGGCTCTCAAATCATTTTCAGATACCACAAAAAAAACGTCAATTGTCTTTCACCGGGCTCGTGGCAACCTTTCAGGGAAAAATTGGGCACAACGCCAATCATGAAATGCGTTGACACGAATGGAGGTAAACTGCAATCCCAGCTATGCGCAGGGTTGCATGGTGAGGCGCAAGGCCGAACCGATCAAGATCAAACTACACGTGTTGATGAGAAAAACGTGTAGGTTTCACAGCTCCGTCCCCTGGCACTTCACCATTCGAAATCTGTCAACCTGTCCGGTCTGGACACAGATTCAAGAATGAATTCAGACACGTTACAGCATCGGTGATCAAAACCTAATGGCACCTGAACGTTACATGTCGTATATCATGTCGTTGCTTTCATTCCTAGAAACTGTGTCCTTCCCGCTGCACAGATCGGATCAACACAATTCGTCACTTAACTCGGTGTCGGATGAGGAAGTGGATACAGTTTCAGGAATCAATGAGATCTGAATCTGCCGGATTCTGTTGATACACGGAGCCAACAGTTGTCACTTCGGGGGCAACTGATGGTGATGCAAAACAACTGTGACATGCGACTGTGATCCGGTGGATTCATTTCACATAAGTGTTAGTTCCAAGATTGAATTTTTTAGCAATTGCAATATTTGAAAACGACATAGATAGCCGGTGGAGGCCACCACGAGCGGGGTACCGCAGAGGTACTGGAGAGATCAAGTACAGGTGCTGGCAAAGGTCCTGCCGAGATATCGGGAAGGTCTCCAGCCGTCATTTCCCGAGCCCCTTTTGATTCTTACTATATCAACTTCCCTAAGTCAGAGCTGGTCCTGACACCCCCTTAGAAGTTTTTCTGGTTAAAACCACCCTTCCAATCTCCTCGTTTATTTTACTCTCTGGGTGCCTTGGCAAGATGCGGCAATATTATATTGCACCCAGGCATATGTTTTTCCTTGAGAATTTTGATTTCGGAAGCCCGGCAGAGAGGAATATAGTGGAAAATGCCTTCCTACCAACGTGGTTCTTGCAAGAAAAGAAGGCTTGAACCGTCCAACCATGGCTGCTCAAGAGGCTTGTGTGGCAAGTGCGGTAAGGAGTTTTCTTGCTGAGGAAAACTGATTAGAGAATCAAAGGCATGTTTATACGGATATCCTTTTGTTTTTTCCCCGGGATGCAAGTCGCACAATGAGCTGAGTGGCCTTGAGATGAAAATTTCAGCTCTAAGTAAGTTGACAGATGCCACGATGAAGAGCCCTTGCTGCCACTTGGCGCAAACATCTGTTTGTCCAGCAAAAAGTTATTTCAAAATGCAATCTGAACAAACAAACATCTAATATATAACCTGGTTCTGGTCTAGTCATCAGAGTCATCATCTTCAGCGGCCGTTGGCACAGTTCCCATCTGCCCAATGCTCATGTCATGTGCACATTGCCAGCTGGTGCGCTTCCCAATGTCAGGAATTGCATTTGGTAGGAATCACCACCTCATTAAGGGGGGTCGGGTCAGGTGCAACCCTCACCTTGTTCCGTTTTTCCGCTTGCTCCTGCCTAAGCACATCTAAGCACCAAAGGCCAAATTGACTGTTTGAGGTGTCAACCAGATTAAGTATCCAATCGCCGATATCAGGTAACGGTGCTTGGATGTGTTTAGACGCTTTCAAAGCACAACACGAAGCACGTCCCACGTCCGCTTCTGGGATGCCACGGACAGCCGGTCATGATAACTAACGGTGGTGCTGCATAGTGAGCGAAGCAAAAATGGTGTGTCACTATGCTAACTACCTTGTGTGACGAGTAGTGATAATCATTCAACTACAATGATGGGCCAATAATCCACCAGAAACTGGACGACAGGAAGGGGCACCACCTTCAGCCAATTTTTGTTGGACACTGCAGTTTAGGCATGCGCGTGCAAACCGAGACCAAAACGACCAAGGTCGCATCGCCCCGCTCTGCCCCAAACCCTCCGGTGGCCTGCGGCCGGCAACTAAAAAAGACTATAGTGCAAATTTTGGCTCTACCTGGACATGCATTCGTTCCACATTTTGTTCGACAAATGGTCATTCGTTGCAGATTCGACATATCTACAACAAATGCTCTTGACAGAAGCAAATCTTAAACATTTCCTTTTTTGGATTGCAATGCCCACCATGTTCAGTACACATTTTGCATCAAAACAGCCTGCTTTTCTGCAAGCCATGCGGCTAGAGTTACAATCTATTTTACGGTGTAGCAGATCGCTTTGCTGCTAGCTTGGGAGCCAGAGTTACAATGCGTTTTGCATGAGCACGACCTGCCCTTGGAACCACAGTTACAATGCATTTTGCATCGAAGCAGTCTCTGTTTCTGCAAGCTTTGGAGCTACAGTGACATTGCGTTTTGCATGCGCACTGCCCTTGGAATCGCAGTTACAATGCATTAAGCAATCCTTCGCAACAAACTATATTTGCATAGTACTATGGCGCTATTTTATATATATGAAAACCGTATATAGTCATCCATACATACACCCTTTCTTGTCCATATGTTTGTGTTTATCAAATTAACAGCAGTCAGTATACAGCTATAATAATTAATGCATCAAATTTTTCAAGTGGTTGCCCAAAACCATCGCCATCTCATATAGTTTATTAACCGCAACGCCCAAATCCCATCCAAAATTCATAGTGCGCGGGTTGCCTCTTCAAGGGTTTCGCCCAAAACCGCTACCATTTCACGGGGTTTCCCAAAACCACAGCAGAACTTTTTTAAATCAAATTGCTACGCCCAAATCCCATTCAAAACCCATGCTTCCATAGATTTACAGGGGTTCGCACAAAAAAACACCATGTCAAGCTAGGGGTTCGTCAAAAACAACCGCCTGCCCATATATATGTACAGCTACGCCCAATTCCATCCAGCGATCCTATTCATTTTGGAGGGCCACGCCAAAACCATTTATATCCCATTAATTTATTGTTGAGGGCCATGCCAAAGCCACCACCATATCCCATTTATTTTTGATGGCTACGCCAAAACCATATCCCATTTATTTTTGAGGGCTACGCCAAAACCATATCCCATTTATTTTTGAGGGCTACGCCAAAACCACGTACCGCTATCCCATTTATTTTTGAGGGCTACGCCAAAACCACCACCATATCCCATTTATTTTTGATGGCTACGCCAAAACCATATCCCATTTATTAAGAGGGCTACACCAAAACCACGTAGCACTTTCGTATTTATATTTTTGAGGGCTACGCCAAAACCACCGCTTTCCATTTATTTTTGAGGTCTACGCCCAATTCCTATCTTTAAATATTGAAATGCCTATTTTGAAAGTAAATATGGTTGAAATATGTCATTTACATAAAAATGTTTGTTTTACTGGAATTCTGTGTATATATATATACATATATATATATTTATATAATATATATATATATATATTGATGGGCTTCGCTCAGGCCACCACATCACCGTCACCACCGCCAGAACTAACAACTAACAACTAACAATTACAACAACAAGAGCAAAAAATGTAAATGCAACAGTCTTTTTGAAATGATCATGTACTGGCTAAATAATCCTTCGCTAAATCCCATCGAATGCCTTTTTTTCACGCGTTTCACTCAGTTTGCCACGCAAGGCCACAAGGTATCTTTGCAGCAACGTTTTTGGTGCTGTCGTTTTGTGGCATTTTTTCATGATTTTTTGGACCTTCTTAATCCAATCTTCATCTAACCAAGTTGAATCTAGCGAAGTGTTGCGACTAGCTTCCCGCAAGGCTGGATCATTGATCACATGCCACAAAAGGTGAAATTTGGGCCGAAGCCTCCATACCTTTGGCTGGTCATGATGTAGGGAAATAAATGTTTTCAAAAAAGCATTCCCCACAGTTTGGACATTGTCAATTTCAACATCGGACATAAATGGCTGTGCACCACAAAGAACGTTCATAAATGTGTCAGCACACCAAATGCACGTCATCAGCTTTGCACAGGATTCAGGGGGCGCATTCGTTTCAAGCTCCCATCGCAGCCATTGCAGGATAATATAGGCATCGTACCCTTTTGCATGTAGTTCCTTGACAGGTTTTCTTACACACAACATAAAAAAAAATCACATGTATGCGTATATATATATATATTACCAGGTCCACACACATAAGCACATGATGAAACAGTGTCAAGTACAAAATGCGATATTATAATGTATAAGAAAGCTTCTGGGAAGTTCTTGTCTTTCAGAACCAAATTGTCTTGTGTGAACTTTCGCAGTGCTGTAGAACGACCGTTCCGTCTGCACCATGCTCGCATTCGCACAGTTGCCACATGCAGCCTTGCTTTCACACCGCCACGCCCGAAGTAGCCTGCCCGAACTAGCGTAGACATTGCTGCTCCAATCCTGCATCTAAAAACGCAGGAACAATCAGTTTGCAAGACACCAAAAAAAATAGCGTCAAGTCAAGTCTTAACTATTTGAGGGGCAAACAAACTAAGTTAACAGTCGATCAGGCGAGTGTCAAGTCTCGGCAGACACCTAAGTGCCATATGTGCAGGAGGTCCAGTCCAATTTTGCACACGGAAAAGTATTTCAAGTTGGAAAAAGCCGGAGGGTGTCGCCATGGAGGTGGACAATTAAACACCGTTTGTCTCCACGGCGCATCATCACTAAGGTCAGTAAAATTCATGTCAGCGTCCCTGTTGCCCTTTGAAGCCATGCAGCTAAAGCAAATATATTCCGTTTGAGGGTTTCTGCACAGGCATAGGCACTGTTTGAGAAATTTCCAATCCCCTCGCAATGTCATAGTGTGAAAGTGCATCGTTTCCTTGCTGCACGCTTGACCAGGTCCAAACATATGTAGGCGGTCCCCAAAAAAAACGGAGTATCAATACAGAAAGTGATTTTAAGGGTTGCAACCCAGAGGCATTGGCCCTGGATTGACGACGCAAACCATGAGTAGATAATGAATTCAACGAATCTACCACATAGCGTAGCAAGCTTTGCAGTGTTCGGTTCACGCCGTTCACCTTCATCAGGTTCAATATTCACACGCACATATATTTTTTTATATTATATATATATCTCTCTCTCTCTATCTATCTCTCTCTCTTCCCCAAAAAAAATGTTACCCTGTTTGAAAAAATAAACTAACTGCCAAGGCACTATCCAATAGTTCTCCGCAGGAACAATGGCGATCAAATAGCGACTGATCAGGCTGTTGGATGCCACCGGAGATAGGACAGCTTGCCAATGAAAGCACATCACCGATTGCCTAAACACCGTCGCCTCATCACCATAAAAAGCCAATGGAGCACTAGAAACCTTGTCGATCTCAGCCATGTTCGGGTAGTCCAGCAACGCGTTTTCCCAATATGACACCCTTTGATCCACAGTTCCTGTCAAAAAATCTTGATGACCAGCACGCACTAAAGCCATAGCCAAATCTCTTGGCAGAAGAACCGGCCAAGGCACTATGGAAACACTTGCCCCACATTCGTCATCCGAAGGAACCACTATCGGTATATCAACATGGGACACACGACAGTGAACGTTGAGTGCAGCTCTAGTCACAGATTTGTGTAGTTGGCTTTCACCTCTGTACCCCTGTGCACCAAAGGGATCAGAACCGTAGACCCGCCCGATGCGTTCTGCAACACGCTGTGATAGGTCACCATGGCCAAACGCAGATGCAATCCTTGGATTTGGAACTTCTGCGCACAATATGTTACATATGGAAAACCCAAACGAAACAACTAACCACTGACAGGTGGGTCATAGAAAAAGACTATTGACACCCAGGTTCTCCCGGTCAAGTTCTTCTCGGATAAATGCAGGGACAATTGAAGAACCTGCGTGGGAACCCATGCCCCCCCATACATGGTTAGTTTTAAAACCGCGATCCAACTCAGTTCAACTCCGCCCATTTTTTCCCCAAGCGCTTCCGCGATTTGTTCAGAGGATATGCCCCTGATCTCCTTCCTTTCGAAAGGTTCCCCCCTTCAAGGTTTGCTGTTTCAAGCAAACATGGACCCATCACGGATCAACATATATATACCATTAAATTGCCAGAGCCAGAGATCCCATCACTTCGCCTCAACAAGTTGGTGGTTTACTGCAAAATCACAGAAAACAACCCCAAAAACATGTAACAGGAACAGGAAAACACCCAAAAATGCTGCAAAAAACAAGTAAGGCACGAGCTCACGCGCCACGGCTTTGGCCTGGGCACGGACCAACTTGCCCTCCTGGAGAGCTTTTTTGACCTTAGCCAAATTCCCATCGAACTCTGCGTCACTCATTTGGTCGTAGTCCCAGTTCCTCACAGTGTCAAGCATGTTGTCCAGCTCGACCTTCAGCGCATTCAGCTTTGTTCGCAGCTCATTGCCTCGAAGCAAAAGGCAACATATGTTTACATAAACAGTGTACAAACAAATTCTACATACAATATATATATATATATATTATATATATGTAGTAAATTAGTATAAGTGCATGTGCATACATGCATAAGTGTAAAAAATGTACAAATGCGATGGTATACATATAGTATGCATATATGTGTACATGCATACATGCATACATGCGCGCATGCAGGAAAATACAGTTGAAAATAACAAGTTTCAGAATCAAAAAAGGTTAAGCTGAGACGCCCTTCGGCAAGTCCATGGCGCAGGATCCACAAGTGTTGTACTCCTTCTTCAAATCGGCACCTGAGATGGCATGTTTCCGAACAAGGTAGAATTGAAAATAGAATCAAACAAATATGTTTTTTGTGGAGGGGGGCCAAAAACATTTTTGATATCAATATGAGCCCATGCACTTGCATCAGCGACGAGATCTTCACGTGTTTTGGATTCCAAAGGCGTTGCTTTGGCCTTTGTTCCCTTCGCCTTCGCCTTCGCCTTCGCCTTTCCCTTTGCTTTGGCCTTTGGGGCCGGCGGATTTTGCTCGTTGGGGCTCTGCGCAGCACCAGCGCCACCTCCGGTTGAAAACCCAAAAAAGATTTAAAAAATGTATGTCCTGATTTGTGGTATATATTATAACTACCCGAGAAATAGGATGTTTATTTGTTGATACCTTTTGAGGTTACCACTTACAGCAAAAAATTGAACTCCCACCTTGAACATGCTGCAGCAAATGCTCTATGTTCACAGCCCCCGGGGTCGCAGTACTTGGTAAGCTTAAACCTGAAGTCAAAGCATTGATTGCGTCCGGTGTCGCTTGCACGTCAGCTTGGGCACTCAAAGTCAAACGATCCCGTGACCTGCGAGTGCGGGTCTCCTCTACATTGATCCACCACCTAGCTTCCACCAGGATTTCTGGGTGATCACGGTCCAAAACAGGTTGTTGAGTTGTTGTCACAGCCAAAATTTTCTTCCTAAGTTGATCGGACATGATCGTACTATATCGCGCTATTATGTAACATATTCCCTCTAGGGTCAAAAACGCACACACATATATATATATATATGTATGAGTGAAACAAAAAAAGCTGAGGGTCTCGGAAACACCTTTCTTGCGCATGGCATCGATCGTCAAAAGCTGCTCGGTGCTGGTGTGGGTATTTTCCATCTCCTTCTCAAACTTTAGCTGCATCTCAACCTTGTTTGAGTTCTCACCTGCTTTGAGCCAGTTTCGAAGTAGAGTCAATTTGTCCGCATTCGAAGCTTCAAACAGTCGGACCATGTTGGGAAAATGGACAGCCGTATTCTTTGCCTCACAAAACCGTTTGAGTCGCATGCCAAGCTTTCGGCAATTGGCAGTGTTGATCAAATTCTCAGGCACTAGACCCTTGCCGTAGAGCTCCAAGATTTGATCTTAGGTTTCAGAAGGTGATTTAAATTAAAGTATATAATTTCCCCATATAAATCTTCTTGTGAAGAGCCACCTCCCCCAAAAAAACTAAGAAAATTGTCGTACCCCCACTAGCCCCCATTTCGCCAAGAAACCTTCGGTATACAGCTTGATCAACTTCTTGTCCAGCGGCTCCACAGGAAGTCCGGGCACAGTCGGAGCATCCGAAACCCCTCCATCGTCTCCTTCCCCTGTTCCCTCGGGATCGTCTGCAGGTGTCGTAGGAGACGGGACAGGTGAATCAGGTCCGTTCGGTTCTGCTGCATCGTTCATGCCATGATCATTCTTTTTCTCTGCTTCCTTCTCTTCGTCCACCTTTTCGTCCTTCTTCTCCTCGTCCACTTTTTCGTCCTTCTTCTCCTCTTCGTCCTTCTTCTCCTCTCCGTCATTCAGCTCCGGTTCGTCCTTCTTCTCCTCTTCGGCCTTCTTTACCCCTTCTGACTCTGCTGCTGATCCACCTGGGGTCTCAACGGTCTGGTCAGGCAAAGGGGTAGGAGGCGGTGTCTTGCCATGCTGCACAACCAACGTGCCTGCACGGGGGTTCTTGGCCCATGCTGCCACCAAAAGCTTGGCAATCTCATCCGCTGAACTCTGCACTGCCACTTGGCTTGCAGATGGGCCAAGCCTTAGATACATATAACTGGCAATCAAAAACAACCCAAATATTTTTGAAAAAAATATATATATATATACATTAACTATATAATGCATCTTCATCCATATATAAGTATATACGATTGGGAAACACTAAAGTTGAAAAATGTGCCCCATGTAGACCTTCATAAATGCTACCAAGAAACGAACTCAAGTCTTGGGATTCAGGTTCACTTTGACTGGCCTGCAGGGTCTGCAAAGTCTGGGCAATCATTTGCTCACTGCCCTGAAGCAGTGTGCACAGGGAAGCGAGAGCGCTTGTAGCACTTGAATCCGGCGAAGACACCGCAGAGTCTGCCTCCAAACCTGAACAGGAAAATTAACATGTAAACAGGGGTAACCACACGCATGACTTTGAAAACTTCTAGAAAACCAACATGCATTTCTATACAAACTTGTGCTCTTAGAAAACAAAAACCCTTTTGGTAAACAAGCCTGAAGTTGCAGCACCCTTTCCCAAAACTTCACCACCTTGAAGTGGATCCATCCGGATGGTCGGTGCCTCCGACACTTCATCATTTGCAGGGCCCGCGGTCTCTGAAACTTCTTTGGGCTCAGCAGGCGTTTCTGATGCCGTGGTCTTTCTTTTTTTCTTCGGTTTCTCATCTTCCATGGGTTTCTTACTCTTTCGAGTATTGCCACTGCTTGCATTGGTCTTCTTTGTCTTGGTCTTGGGACTCTTTGATTTCTCCTTTTTCTTGGCAGTCTTCTTGTCTTTCTTGTCTTTCTTCTTTTCAATTTTCTTGCCTGTCTTCGGGGTGCTGTTCTTCGGCTTCTTGCTGCTCTTGCTCACCGTTTTCGCAGTGCTTGTCTCAGCTGGGGGCTCTTCGGTCTCAACCTTAGCTGTTTTTTTCTTTTTTGGTTTCTCTGTCTCAGCCTTCTTCTGACTCTTTGAGTTCACTTCAGGGTCAACTTGGTCTACACCTTTCTTGGACCTGGCGGAAGCTTCGCTCACCTCCGAAGTAGTCTTTTTCTTCTTCTTTGGTTTTTCTTCCTCTTCCTCCGCCTCTAACATGGCCTCCTCCCAATCCTTCTGTGCTTTCTTTGTCTTGGGTTTCAGAGCCTTCAGGGTTCCCACATTTTTTGCAAACCTAAAATCTCAAAAACAAAAACTATATACCACAACCCCAAGGAGAACAAAATGTTTTCTCCACGCCTTGGCCGGAGTGGCTTTCGGTTTCGCAGGCTCCCCATTCGCATCATCCTGACGCGCTGAGATGTGGAAGGTAATATGATGGTTTGGTGTTATATATATATATATATTTACATATATATATATATATGTTTTACTTGTTTGTGTTAACTGTTTACCCTTTTAAGATTTGAAATTTGTTTTGTATATACATATGTATTGTTTGATATATTTATATATATATATATATGTTCGAATCCCTTTTAAGATGAAAAAAACACCTTGTTAGAAGCCAAGGTGCCAAAGGAGCTGCTTTAAGTCGCCGTACGACTTCTGCAGCTTCTTCTCGAGTAAGCCCATGCTCCGCCACTAGGGTATCCAAATCCATTCCGGCACAATCCATGCCGGCTGGCAAGAAAAGTGAAAAAGGTCTAAATCCTATTTAGCCGAAATGTTGAGGTTTGGTGGTGGGATGAAAAAGTATGAAAATGTTGGAAAAAAAATCACGGATTTTCACGGGAAATCACTGACATTTGCCGTTTTTTTCTTGACAAATCACGGATTTTCACGCGCCATTTTTCCCCAACATTTAGTCAAATCCTTTCGAGAAACCCCGGGATACGCGATTTTGCGCATCAGCATAGATAGATGCGTTGAAGCTGCATGTCATCAGCCAAGAGTTTGAATCATTTTTTTTCCTGGTTTGGGTGTTTGTAAAATGAAACTAGCAGATAGTTGGTGTTTTGAAACCATATTATATAGGGTGATAAATATCAAACAGGATACCAACAGAAAAAACAAAATAGAAAGCTGGTACATATGCTAAATAGCCATTCCAGTTTCCATGGAGCCGCCCTGCCAGCGATATCAGCAGTAGATAGTTCCTGCATCACAAAAAAAATATGGGTTAAACATACTTTTAGGAGCAACACCAAATCATGTCTGGGTTTCTAGTTGGATTTTGTTGGTGGGTTGGGATTTTTCAGGACAACCTGTGGAAAACTAAATTCCCCAAGAAAGTATTATTCAAAAGTGAAAGTAAAAACTTCTAAAAAAAACCAAGGCGCAACCGAACAGGTGGGAGCGATCAGTAATCAGGTCATATCGCCAGTAATCAGGAGCCACCAGCCCAACCATCACCTGGGCGTCCATTGAACTTAAGTTACACCAGTAACAAAAAACAGAAGGAAAACTCAGCCTATCCTTTTTTCCTCCACGCGTAGGCAGCTCTACTGTTCACGTTGTTCCGGTGCTGGTCGCCGAATCATCCATTTCGGGCGCAGAAGTTGCTTGGGGGTAGGAATCACAACCTCACAGGTTCCATGCATAGCTTGAAAAAAAACATTTGAAAAACTTCCGAAAGTTTTGGGCCAACCTTCAGGGTAAATAAAACTTCTAACCCATGCCAAGCAACCGGGCGTGACTCTCCAGTGCGAAAGGTCTCCAGATACTCCTACAGGGGCCATTTGCAAATATATACACGTTCATATTTTGAAAATATAAACTCAAGTGTTTTGCTTTGCCATAAATTTTATATCCTGCCTGTAGCGCATCCCACATATCGATACGGGGATTTGGCGACTCTGCAGCCTGCACAGGAAAGTCGATATCACATTTTTTCTGGGAATTGTTTCCAAAACACAAAAAAAAAACATATTGGTGGAACGGTGGAACCCTCAGTGAATATATAC
Source organism: Cladocopium goreaui (assembly GCA_947184155.2). Taxonomy (NCBI): domain Eukaryota; class Dinophyceae; order Suessiales; family Symbiodiniaceae; genus Cladocopium; species Cladocopium goreaui. The sequence goes on along the minus strand of CAMXCT020003124.1, from coordinate 554,676 downwards.
CGTGAAATTTTGGGATTCAAAAATTTTAAAAAAATCCAAATCAGGTTTCTCCAACCCAAGAAACTGCAGTAGCGCTATGATTCAAGCGGGCAGCAGTTTCGATGTCTTCGGAGAAGTTGTCTATCTAAGTACGAGCACACAGCTGCCAAAAAAAAAGTTGAAGCAATTCAACCCCTCCAAAAAAAAGGTTTGAAACATGCTTAAATCAATTGAAGTGCCAGCAGCGCCGCGAGCTCATGGGAGAACTTCCTGACCTCAAAAGTTGCAATATTTTTGGTTGGTGTGTTAGATTTGGAGAAGTTTTCTATCAAAAGATGCATCCTGAATTCTGTCAAGTAACCCGCAAGTTTGGGTAGGTTTCCTGGAGTATGTTTTCATATTCCTTCTGCTCCTGATTGGAGTACCCACCAGATAAATCAAACAAGGCGAACTCACCTTTGAAAAAAATGCATAAAAATAGAAAAATATGCGCAATAGAAGCAAAGAGTCAAGTTCATCAATTTCCTTCGCGTATTTCATCATGCCCACCAACAGCCATAGCTTTCGCGCAACCAATGCGCTGGGAACCGTTACATTACTAGGCTCCTCCGGAGCTTCAGAACCCGCTGATCCCGACATGTTTGAGCCACTTTTTTTGGAGGGCAGTCATGCAAAAACAATTTGACTGGTAAAAACCCTATACTTAATTAATCAACAGCTTCAACATCCTATACATCTTATATCTTGTCCAGGTTAAACTTTTGTTCATTGAACCCCCGCACCCTCTCATAAGACAAGTTGCCTAGAGGAATGCAAACCTTTAGAAGGTCCTGCCAGTTGCCCGGCAAGCTGTTGCGAATGCGCTTGCTGCCGAGGAGGTAGCGCACAGCATCAGGCATACCCGCCTTAGGAAAAACAAGAAACCAGCAGGATTCCAAAAACACATATTTTGAAGAAAAACGGCTAGTGTTCAAATTAAAAATGCAAACATATACATGTAGATATATGCACATATATACTTTATAAAATATGTATGCATATTATATAAATAATGTATACGCAGATATGCAAATAAATTACTTAGACATATACATATACATATACATATACATACATACATACATACGTACGTACGTACATACATACATACATATACATACGTACATACATACATACATACGTACATACATACATACGTACATACATACATACGTACATACATACACACATATATTCAAATTAAAACCAAGGCGCGTCCTCCCACAGATCACCTTGCAAAACACCATCTTTGCAGCAATGTTTGAAGAACAGCTGGTAGTCGGACAAAGTCATGTCAATGGTAGGTGGATTTCGTGGGCCATCCAAAACAGCACCATGCCCTCCATGTGTTTGCACAAGAGCTGCAACCCACGCAGCCATCTCAGGTGTATAGGTCCTTGTGGTTTAAATTTTCGAATTTACCCCATAGTATAAGTTGGAAAACTGACAAACCAATTGAACACATCTATCTTTGGGGTGAAAAAAAAAGGAAAATATGTTTTGGCATGGTTTTGAAAATCTGGGTTTGATACCAGGCACTGAGAGTCACGAAGCGCAGGTCTGTCACCAGTATACTTGCCGTTTTTCTTGATGACCAGGGGCTTTCCCGTAAGCTTCTCCCTCTCGGACTTTGGAAGCTATCCTGCACGCCCCTCCTTAGATTGTAAGTCCGTCCACAACACCCAACTGCAAAAATACAACGACAATCACAGCGGCAGAAGAAAACATGTCAAGCATAAAAACAAAAAATGATTTCATAATGTGAAAGTTTCCATCCCACGGATGAACGGCAACATATTACATATCAAGTAGTGTGGTTTGGCTGTTGGGCCATTGAAACATCCCATCCACCATGAAGTTTTATAAGCGAAAATGGATTTCCAAAGGAGGTCAATTCTCCTGTGGGCCTCCAAAATGCTTTGACGAGGTTGCTCTATCATCCATATCAGTCCCATACAAGATGAAAGAAGGCACATCAGAGCAACACGTGATGCTAGCCCATTTCCTTCACGGACAAAGGCAAAACGTAGGTCACCTTCCCACAGAAATCTTGTACGCCCAGATGTTGCCCTGCTCCTGAGGTGAGGTCGGTTGTATATATATATATATATATTTGATTTTTCGAGGGTAAGTAGAACAAATCGAAAATATAAAACCCTTCTAAAATGCAGCCAAGAGACATAGCACTGTAAGACTTGCAGCACAAGGCCAGTCCCACAAACGCTCCCAACTTGCACTTCAAGATCTGCCCCAAGCAAAGCCTGGAGAATGCAGATGGCTGCCTTAAAAAATGCCTGAGTATTCATGCACCCAAATTTAAGCAACATGGTTAAACAACAAATGCTGAAAATAACCAAGCTGCAGAAAACCCGCAGGACTCAAGAGGTTTTGTGTGGTCTCATCTTGGATGAAATCGATGGAGACTCCAACGTACCCAACCTCATCAGGCTAGCTGCAAAAAAGAAATATTCTATTATTAGAAAGGTTCGCATATAGTATTTATTCAATGCAGGGTGACGGTTTCAAAAGGTCCCATGTAGTATTCTATGCACTGGTATTGTTTCAAAAACAAAATGGAAAGCGTTAATTAAAAGGAATAAGCGAGAAACTCGTCGAAGGGCTTTGCTAATCTCTGCCTTTCCACAGAACACCTCCACGAAGTCTAGTGTGTCTGGGGTGTAATCTGGCGTCCCAAATCGCAGCAGCAAAACACACATGATAAGTATGGGCGGAAGTTTCCACCGCAACATGTCCGCCACCGAAACCATGGCTGGAACACCAACCAAAACAGCAACCTGAAACTGGCAAGTTTGGCCCAAAATCTTACTCATGCCCATTTTTTTGACGCAAACCATGCAAAAGAAAACGTATCTTGTCCCAGTGAACCATGCGGAAAGAACGCGCTATTTTCCCCTAAGCCAGGCTCACGCAACATCCTGGAGACACCCCCAGATTGCACAGCAACCTTTAAACCCTTACTCAAACCGCCTCTTCTTCTTTTCAGAGAGGGGCATATTTTCCAAAAGCCGTTTGCGAACATCCGACTCTGACCAAGCCTTCAAACTGGCAGCATGAGTCAAACCAGAAGCCTTCATGTCTTTGACATAAGTCCTGAAAGTTTCATTAAACTCACCAGGTTTGTACACAGATCCACCTTTGCCCATGTCATTGCCAACCTCCCCATGGGGTTTCGACTTCTTGCCAAAACTACGTTTTTTCTTTACAGGCCTTCGTGGTGCCTTTTTCTCCTCTTTGCACTCCTCTTTGGGTTCTGGAACCTTTTCACTTTCAGGTTCATCAGAAACCTTCTTGCAAGGCTTGGGGCATCCGATTTGCTTCAAAACTTCCAGCACCTAAACAGGGTCCAACTATAATATGATTTCCCCCTGAACATATAAATGTTGTGATTTTTTGTTTGGAAACAAATGTTTGGCAACCCCCATGCACCTGAGGTGGTAGCAAAGCTGGATGTTTTTTCTCACCTTTTGCAGGCTTCCTCAAGTCCTTGGAAGGGGCCCCTCTTAAAACCCACGTATATACACACATATATATGTATGTACATATATATATATATATATAACTGTATATCTCTGAAGGTCTAAATCAGTAAATACATGCTATGTCGATATTTTTATCTCACTTTTTATCCAACAAAAACATCAACAACAAAAACAACCACCAGACCCAGCACATACCAAGCAACAGATTTCACGTCTGCAATGATGCTTTGCAAAAAGTCCTCGCTGACCCCCAGCCCCGAACTTGAAGAACTCACCGATGAACAGGAGTCGCCGGCTTCAGAATGAAGGTCTGCATCAGCTTCCATCCCGGCAAGGTCCTAGGGATGAGGCAAACCCGGAAAAATATGGAAACATATGGGAACAATTTACATGAGAGACCCAAAATCCCAAAAACAAACACATATGTGTCAGTTTTCCAAATAAGCAAACAAAACGAAACAAATTTTGACTGGGAACAACATTCATCAAGTTGTCCCGGATCCACTGCAGATGTGGGTTCTTCGAAGTGTCGCTTCGGCGGTAAAGCGGTCTGAATCGACTGGCCTCACAACAAAATTGTGAAAACATTCAACCCATGTTTTTGCATTTTATCCCAGATTTTTTTCATGGGCCAAGACTTAAAAAAATATGTTATGACCTGAAAAAATCCTGCAACAAAACCATTGCAGTCCAATTAGTTGAAATGCAATCCCAGACACAAGTCTGGCCACAGCTTCACCTTGTTTCTCTGCCCAAGTTGAAACAGCTGGTAAGTTATCACCGAGTCCAGCAGGAAATAAGTCGTGCTGCTTGTAAAAGACTTTGATGGCTTGCGTCATCAAGTGCTTGGAAAAGTATCCCCGACCTCCCGAAGCATTGAGCACAGCGCAAACTACCTTAGAAATGGCACTGGATGCAATGGCAGACTAAGTAAGGTAGAAATAAAGTGCCGCCAGGCCCTGCCAAAAAGCTGAATCAACAGGCAAGTAACTTCCCTGTTGGACTGCACATCCTTCAGCGTACAGGCAGCCGTGCCCTTCCTCTTGAAGACCCTGCCTGAGTGATCCTGGATGAAAGAAAGTCCCACCTCAGATTTCAGGCTGAAGAAAAACTGACATGGATATTTCTCAAAACGCGCGATGTTCAAAAATAATATGTTCGAGCCTCCCCCATTAAGTATATGATGAATTCCCAAAAACTACATGCTTCCACCCTAGCGGTTTTGTCAAGAAACTTGTTTCAACTTTGGAAATTGTGCGAAACAGTTTGCCACATCTTCAGCACTGTATGGTGCCGGCATTCTGTCCCAAAAATTGGGCAAAAACGGCTGCAAAAAACAGCACATCACGAAAACTCAGCGCACTTCCCCTGCCGCTCGAAAATCACACATGTACTGACATCAGGTGCAAAGGCTCGGGGGGTGGCACCTTTACTCGGTGAATCCAGCGCGGACAAATCCAATGTTTCTTTGGATATTTGTGGTGGCATCTTGAACCAATGCCAGCCAAAAAACACGAACATTTTGCAAAATACAAACTTGAGTAAAACAAAGTTTGTTGCAAACAACGGTGAATTCTGTTTGGCTCTCGTCTAGTTGCCTCCAACATGAATATCAGGTCCAATGCAACCCGCGACAAGATGTTGGGTGAATTGGTGATTTTTTTGGGGGGCATGTATGGCTACCCCTTATAAGATGATCTAAATATTATATATATATATATTTCTACCCCAAGTATTAATATTTACTGAAACTCGGAATTCATGCAGTTCTGGCTTCACGCAATGAACCCTTTTCTGGCATATATGCTAACCAAAGTCAAAGAACAACTTGAAGTATTTGGTGATTATATGAGCTTGGGAAATACAGCTTCTGGGTTGAAAAATGACAACTTTTCCAACATACGTCTGCTGTCTACAGAACAATTTGAAACCACCGTATTTGGTCAAAATGATGGCAAGCAAAAACAATGTCCTGGTTGAAACAGGTTGAAAAATAGACCCCATTTCCTGACCAAAAACGACTTGAGACCACCGTATTTGGTCATAATGACATGGAGAATTCATAAAAACACACCTTTCCGGGTTCAACTATGCTGAATCATGGAGTACTTCCCATCATGTCTGTCACCCAAAAACATCGAAATCAAGGTAATATTGGCGGTAGTGGCCTTTTGGAGGCGTGGTAATATCACAGTTTTAGTGCGAAATTCTAACATTCCACGGTCCAAAATCCACATGAAACTAGTGATTTTGGTAACAGTATGGGTTGCAATTACTGAAAAGACATGTTTTGAGACCAAAAAAAACGTTAAATTCCAACATGTCCCACCTTTCCAAAACCCACTTGAAATAACTGATTTTGGTAATAGTATGCGCTGGGCTTACTGGAAACACATGTTTTGGAGCAAAAATTAGAATTTAATTCCAATATGTCACATCATATTCAAACTTGTCATACACATCCCAAAATTTTTGCTTGAAACTAGTGCATTTGGCAAAAGAATGGGCCCAAATTGCTAAAAAACAAAGCTTTCGGACGAAAAAAATGCCATTTTCAATCATTCATACAGCCACAACCCTTTGTGCTATAACAGCATTGCTGATAAGGAGCATGGAACTGATGGAAGCAAAAAAAGCAAAGGAAACTTGCACACACTCGTATTCATGAATAGTACCGCGCAAGGCGGTGGCGGAAGTTTCAACCAAAAACCGCAGACCCCCAACAAAGGGAGCAGAGGAAGGCAAAGCACATTGGTCACACAAAGCGCTGGCCAAGCACAGCTGTAAACGCAACACTTTGGTCGCACCACCGCCTTGCAGAAGGGACCCGGTAGGATTTGCACCTCCGACCTTCGGTGCACCTCCGCCAGATTGCCCGGCTTCGATGCCATATGTCGACGTCATAACCACTAGACCACAGGGCCCGGTACTTCCCGTACGACGCCGGGTTCCACATCGCTAATGGGCCCCCCCCGGGGGCGGAGAAGGAAGATGTAAGCAGTGTGGCGCTGACGGTGCTGGTTGGCTGCTCCTGCTGCGCGGCTGTTGCTGCTGCTGGGCTTCTCCTGGGCTGCTGCTGGGTGCTCTGCTGGCTGCTTGGCTCTTTGCTGGTTCCTGGGCTGGTGGTTGCTTTGGTGGCTGCCCTGCTGCTCGGCTCTGCTGGGTTGCGGGGACAAGGAAAAAGGGACTAGGGAAAGGGAGGCAAGGATGCCAGTAAGTGTTTACTCAGCCAGAGAGCAAATGTCGAACAAATGGGCAAATGTCGAACAAATGAAAAATGTCGAACAAATGGCCACCAGAACGGCAAACGTCAAACTTGAAATGAAATGTTAGACAAACGCATGTCCAGGTCAAATGTGAGTCAATCTGGAGACATGAGTACCAACGTTGGCCGCATGTCTTCCTCGCCCCCAAAGGGAGAGCAAACGATCAAAATGCATGGAACGTGAAAGAGGCGAGCAATCGCATGGCATTGCTGTTCAAGATCATGTTCCACTGTGCCCGATATGGACGTCGTGTACGTGAACAAGTCTTGGCGTTCGGGATCAACAAGGACATTGATCGCAGCAGCCTGACATGCATTGACAACAACGTCAACGCGGACACGCATATTCCCGACGAGGGGCTATTGCTCTATCCAGTTGCAGTTCGCGCTCCAACGGGGCACAAGGAAGGATCCTCCAGAGACGACGTCTTGTTGATGTCATCATTGCTCTCGCATCCGATCGCGCCCAATACCATCATGTCATTGCCGGTGTGCTTCCACATCACGAAGAAGACCAACCTCCGAAGCATTTGGAGGGAAGGACTAATTCCGGGAGGTCTTGGAGAAGGTCATCGTATGTTCACGTTCTTCAATCCATACGTGCCGTGGGATCATAGATCATGGACTATCACGAAGAGCGTTGACACGCGAAAGGGGGACTACATCTGCCTCTTCATCCCGACCGAGACCCTGATGGTGGAGTACGGTGGTCGATTGACGGATTCGGGACAGATCGTTTCGCCAAAGATCATCCCGTTCTCAGCGATCAGAGGAGGATGGATTCAAGATCCAAAGGATCAAAACAACAAGACATGGCTCCGGTTGTTCGTTCCGTCGGGCGACGACCAGGTAGTCCGGTCAGGCACTGTCAAGTCAAGAACTGTCGCCACCAAGGAGTCCATTCTGAGGATCGCAAGTCAATGCATCGACGCCGAAAAGCAACCGTATGACGAGATCACCATGGATGCAATGAACATCGTCCACCAATTCAGGAACAATCTCATTGAAGCTGGTGGACAAGAACAATACCTCGCCCGCATCAAGCTGATCGACTACATCGTCGAGCGCAAGAGGGTGGAAACTTCAGGTTGCCGTCATTGCCCTCATTGCCTCAATGAGACGCCGACGAAGTTGGCAGTATGTCTAGGTTGCTGGACAGAGCTTGAGAGCTGTGGGATTCGACCATATAGACTACAAGCTCCTGAAGACGATGAAGACGAAGCCACAAAGAAGGAGCTCGATGAGGAGGTTCGCCGACAGGAAGAATCGTTGTTCGAGGATACGGTCCACCAAGCACAGGAAAACGTACCTGAATCCAACGATTATGGCTTCAATCCTGACGAGGTCGACTACAACGAAGGCGATGACGAGGAAATGGCTCAGGAGGAAGAGACTCAGCAGGAAGACGATGAGATCGTCGAAGAGGACGACGATGATGACATGAACGTCGAACCTGAGAATGAGCCTTCATCCAACCTGCCAGCATGGACCAAGAATCTTGTGCCTGGAGGCAAGGGCTTGCCAGGAGATGGTCTAGTAAACAATGATGTCTCCGAGGCCGCGGCTCACTTGTACGACAATGCCGTGATGTCAAAGATCATCGCAATGTTCAGACTCTACTACAACCAGAGAGTCACTTTGACCCCAGAGGACTACTATGCGTTGATGACAGCTACCAAGCGAGTCCGACTGGACCTGGACGACTTCTGCCCCTACACGGGCGAAGATCAGGACGGCAAACTCAAGCGACCGACTGAGCAGGAATTGGACGCACTCTTCAAGGAGAAAGGGAAGAAGAACTCATGGTCAGAGGGAGAATTGATGTACTCTGGGCGGCCGAGAAATATGATGATGCCTGTCATCAAAACTCTAGAAGTCTACGAAAAGATGATGGAGTTTCTCATCTGTGCCGGGTACACTCCCGAGTCCTTAGGTTTCCTCATGCCAATGACGAAGATGCAGGGAGATGCAAAGGAGAAGCAGGAGATGAGGGTGACCATTAGCAACTTTCTCCGACGATTGATGAAGGGAACCTTTCCCGAATATGAATCATACACCTTCTTCCGTTCCGGGAGCCACGGCTTCCCCAACTGCATTGAACTCCCAGCTTTCTCGGTATATCTGAGTCTGAGAGAAAAGGAGCAAAGGGTGGAACTACTCTTCGCTGCCCAACAATGCGGTATTCCATTACCTCGCAACTTTATCAGCAAGATGGCTTACGCCATTCAACTCGCTGAGTCCGAGGCGATGAGGGGAAAGTCCGAAATGAAAATGAAGATGGCTCCGAATCTGGGGGACGAAGTGGTGAGTGAAGTATTCAAAGCAGTCGGGGACAGTGCTAGCACCAAGCGTGCCACCGCAGACGCGAAAGCCAGATCATCAACACAGCCTTCACAGAAACCTGAAGATACTGGTTCAGCGTCATCATCTTCGGCCAGTGCACCAAAGGCTAAGGCTATGCCGAGGTCTTATGAACCATCTAAAGCACCACCTGCGAAGCCTCCATCGCCGAAAGCTGCTCCGAAACGTGCGGCAGGTTGGGAGAAATCTCAAACAACACCTCAATGGAAGAAAGTCCGCCGTGAGGAGTAAATCAACCACCTCTGTCCATCCAAGTGATCACTGGACTATAAGATGTGTATCGTCTTTGTGAACAGATGATCAGAAAAAGACCAACTGAGAGGACTCTGAGCGAGGCAGTAGACTAATTCGCTTAGGTTCCATCTTTTCACTATTCCCAATCTGCACGATTTTTTTTAGCAATGTGCACGTAAATTCGCTAATTAGCGTCAATAGCTATTCTTGGTGGAGCAGTCAACTTCCGTCGTCGATGGAGTGACTTGCAAAGCCGTAATCGTAGAGTGGCTGCAAGCTAGCGACATTTAACGATGTACAGCTCGAACCTGCGCCAATGCATTGCATGCCATAGAGTAGGCAATCCCGGATCCACTACGCTCGTCGGGCGTGGGTGAAGGGAGAGCCGAATGGAAAATGCGTGTACAAAGGCGCAATTCGATGCAATTCGTGCATTACAAAGAATTTAATTCAAAGTTCCCACTCTCGTGCCTACGGTTCGAAGATGCCGTAGGCATGGGGGGTGCGAAAGGGAACTAGACCACACAGTCACTCAACATGCAGAGCATGTAGGGTAGGAAACAATTATGCATGTACCGCCAATTACATTGGCTCAAGATCATGCGTGAGTAAAAAGATCGGTCTCCGAGTGCCATGCCGTGACGTTGCCCAGCATTTCCAGCACAAAGGGTACTTCAATCAAAAGGGATAATCCAGAACAAGGATCAAATTGTTCACATAAAGACTATATATATAGAATAAGAATATATATATATAGAATATATATATAGAATATATATATATAGAATATATATATATATAATATATATATATAGAATATATATAGAATATATATATATATATATAATATAGAATATATATATATAGAACATATATAGAATATATATATATATATAGAACATATATAGAATAGATATATATATATATATATTATAGAATGTATATTAAAGAATATAGATTATTGAATATATATATATTATAGAATATCTATTATTGAATATATATATATTATTGAACAAATATATATATATTATAATGTATATTATAGAATATATATCATAGAATATATATTATAGAATATATATATATATTATATATAGAATATATATATATATTATAGAATGTATATTATAGAATATAGATTATTGAATATATATATATATTATAGAATATATATATAGAATATATATAGAATATATATATATATTATAGAATGTATATTATAGAATATAGATTATTGAATATATATATAGATTATAGAATATCTATTATTGAATATATATATATATTATTGAACATATATATATTATAGAATATATATATATATATATGATATAATATTTATTCCCCATGTCTTCCCTATGTCTTCCCGACATTTTCTATCCAGCCACTGGCCTGGCGCCCCCTAGGCTGAAGCCTCTGCTGGAGAAGTTGCGCAGCCTGGTGGGGCTGAAGAGTGTCAAGGAGGTGGGCTGTTTTTTTTTGGTGGCTAAGCGTGAAAATAGGATACCCCGTGGTAAATTAACAGTTAGACCCTGAAAATTACCAATTTATAGTGGAAACTAGTCTTCCAAGCCCTATCTGGCAGGGTCTATGTTAATTTACTGGAGGGTATATGTATATATAATTATATATATATATGTATATTATATGTAAATATATAGGATAGTTTTTTTTGCTGATATATGCTTATAATATGTATATATATAGTTATCATTAATTATCCGATATTAGATACTGTAGGGTTAATAATCATTGGATTTATAACCATTATGGGGTTATAGGATGTGGTAACTCTATGAAACACGGATTTATAACCAACAAAAATTTGGCTGTGTCTGACAATGAGCAACGATTATAGCGATGATATACAGGATACACTATATAGACTATATATATATATATATATGTCCTTTATACGGGTGGATGATAGCAACTTCTTATAGGGCTACAGGAATATATATATATAATTATATATATATAGTTATATATATATAAATACACGTAATATTACGGCAAGACCCTATGGTTTGCCCGCAAGGTTAGAATGGAGTTCAAATATTATCCTTCGACATACCCGAAAGCCCGCGCAGGGCCAATGTTTTGGTATTTACCAGACGACGAACCCTAAACCCTAAAACCCTAAAACCCTGAAAACTCTGAATCCGAAAGCAGAAAACCCTACGTATACGTAGTGTTTTCTGCAATTTCTCTTCTCACGTTCGACGACAGGGAATCCTCAATGTTGCAGTCCGGGTAAACCACGGGGTCTGTGCGTAATATTAGATAGGGATTATAGGGTACAGGGATTACCCTCTGGTTATTTAACATAGCCATGGAAAATGGCCCATTTATAGATGGTTTACCTATTAAAAATGGTGATTTTCCATGGCTATGTTAAATAACCAGATGGTATATAAGATGGTCTTTATTTCAGCAACGCTACCAGATACCAACGGCGATGGTATCTACAACCAACACATATCACTCAGCAACGGCATCGTTGAATCCAAGGGCCAGCTGTTTGTTCGTTGATTCGTTGGACCAGCTGTTTTAAGGCCGGAGTTGTGCCAGAGATTAGACCAGAGATTAGACCATGATTACCATGATTCATGCAGAATTCTTACAACATCAGTTATCAAGCAGATACCAGTATGATTAATTCTGATGCATACCGATGATATCAGGGGAAACATGAGTACAATCCAGCCCCCAAAAAAGGGATCATATGTACATCTCCCAAAAAAACTTTGGGACTTAACCTCAAAAATCCAGCCAATCTTGAGAGATATCCATAAAGATACTGTGGTTGCGAAATCCTGCACCACCAAAAGGATGGTTGAAACCGAAACCCTATAAGTAATGGGATAATGATAGAACTGGGATCCTTTTTTTTGGGATAAACATGGGATGTTTACCACTCATCAACTGCAGAGTCTTTAACCGCAACCATCCACTGTGTTCCACTGGATCAATGGCCATTTCAGGAACCTAAATTGGAGGTACCTACCATATATAAGGCCTATTTTTCAGGCCTAAATTTCAGGGAATATCCCCACAAAATAACGTACCTCCATCTGTTGGATCCTGGAGATCTCCCATTGAATGGAGATTCACCTGCCATGCGTTCCGCAGCATAGCCAGGCCATGGGTCAACTCTTTGGACTGGTGAAGCTGAGTCTCTGGCGGGAACAGCTGGGCATGTGCCTGGGCGAAGCGGTGGGCGATGCGGGTTGCGAAGGGTGAGGCGGTAGGGGGTGTGGGGTGAAACCACAGGTAGGTGGGGCTTGGAACAGAGAAAACACACTAATATCAAGTATTTTTTTTTCGAGGATCTGAGTCGATGGATGGGTTTTGAGGGATTTATTTTTTTACAGGAAACCATCAATTTAAATAAATTTAAATGTTCCCATTGAAATCATGGGGCTTTCCGGTCAACATTTTCCCGGAAAAACCCACTCCATTGAGAAGATCGAGTTTGACGATCATTTTTCAGCCGGGATTGGCCATGTAAATGGTGGATTTTGGCCAAATTCGCCAAATTACACACGATTGGGAACATCCTGGAGCTGTTATTTTACAGGGGAGCTGTACTAGCCTTTGTATATCAAGGATGATCACAATTCAACTGGGACTCCCCATGTTTGATCTTTCTCTGATGCTCGAGGTTGCATTTGTGTCGATAGGATCCCTGGTTATGTTGGTGATCTGTGTCAAATTCCTATGAGCAGTGTCCAAAACCAGTTGGGAAACTCCCGAGACCTTGATTGGTTAGAGTAATTGACTTAGATAAGTTATGAGTCCAGGAAAAACAATTGGGGTCTTGCCAACGGCATCTAATAAGCCAAAGCTGCCAAAGATGGTGGTTGGAACTAAGTTGGGAATCTAGTCAACCCGCATCTTTCACAGAAAAAAACTGGCTTTGGTCCTGCACTGAAATCATCAGATGAAAATGAGCTGTCACTGTGTAAAACGCGAACACGGACCAATTTTTGGAATCCATTGTTCAAATGTTTTTGAAAGCAAACAAATGCGTTTCGCCACAGTGCCAAACTCTTTGGAACACAAATCATCCATTTTAGTAGGATTTTCCATGAAATAAACCATCCATCTATTGGGGTACCCCCATTTTAGGAAACCCCCATGTCTTCAATAGTGCTATTTCCTTCGACGGAAAGCAAGCATCGAAACCAAAGCGTGAAACAACACCAATTTGCAAGTACTTATGCATGCTATGATTAAGAATGGGGTAATCTCTTGCCCCTTCTGTTTCTTTTGGGCATATCAACTATATATATATATGTAGATATCGATGTGTATATTATATGTAATATATATATATGCTGCTATACGTTGAATGAAAACACAATTTGGGCTCTTAATAAGGACTCTCATGAAAGTTTGCATGGCCTAGACAGGTTGTGGTAGTAATACATCTATAGTTCGGCTGGGGATATGCCAAATCCAGATCCCGAGGAAAGGCTTGGGCGGCCAGTCGTTCCACATGCGCCGCCAGACTGCAATGAAGAGTAGGGGCCAGTGATGAATCCCAATCCGACACCACAGGATGGGGCCCCCGTTCGATAGCGTTCAGTTGCCTTATAAGTGGCTGAATTAGCTTGGTGTGCTACCGTTAAACTATGGAAATCACTATTTTCAATAGGTAAATCATCTGGAGAGGGCCATTTCCTATAGCTATGTAGAATTACCCACAGGACGAGGGTATGGCCCGGAGGGCCATACCCGAGAGCGGAGTTAGCAACCCATTGGTTCCATCATCCCAGTGCCAGGGGATTTCCTTGTCATAACAACAGTGACGTCTTACGCATACTTCTATTGGGGGTTTCATTCAGGGTTTACGTAAGTTATAAAATCCCCCCGGCCCCATGGAACATATACGCATACTTCTATTAGGGGTTTCATTTAGGGTTTACATAAGTTATAAAATCCCCCGGCCCAATGGAACATATACGCATGCTTCTATCAGGGGTTTCATTCAGGGTTTACGTAAGTTATATAATCTTCCGGCCCCATGGAACATATACGCATACTGCCGCATACTTCTATTAGGGGTTTCTTTCAAGGTTTACATAAGTTATAAATTCCGGACTCGCCAAAAAGGTGAAAAAGATTGAAAAAGTGGAAATGGCCGAAACGCGTGAAATCCGCAGAGGGTTCACTTTTCTGACTGATTTTTCCAACAATTCGTCTTAGACCACGCGAACCCACAGATGTACCAGAGTCATAAAACACTGCGGCTGCGCAGAGAAATGAGTCTCCCACTGACGATCATACGACCATTCCGGGACAACCCTAAGTCCTTCCCGTAGAATTAAATTAAAAGAATAGTTGGTGATTTCAATCATCAGTTTTCCGGTTTGTTGAAAGGTGCATTGTTTCGGTGCGATGATCCCTTTAATGATCAATCGCATATCATGGCATAGTTCCTGTACTGTTTTGTAATGGCAGGGTTAAAACTCTCAACTAGTGAGGTGGGTCTTTCCCTCATAGATTTGGGTTGCTTCATTTGATTTCTTAATTTCACGTCGAAGCAAGAGCCAGTTTGATTCGCATTCGCCAATGCCGGCCAATGCTAAGCAGGTCTTTTTGAGATACCTTATTCTTGTTTGATCCAATCTATATGGGGGTGGGTCAAAACCTATTATTATCAATTCTAATGGGATGAACATCCATTTACCAGCTATTTTGGGGTTCACTAGGGTACCAAGGTTTTGATTCATACCCATATTTGTTTGTTGGTTTGATTACTTTTGATGTTCCATCCCGGAATGATCATTGCAAAAAAGAGCGTTGCTGCTGAATTCCGGAGGGTTTTTCAACCACCGACCAGATTCGATTTACTACAGATTAATTACCATGAATGTTAAGCATCAAGAAATTATATATAGAAACAACTCAGAGAATAATTCATGATATATATTTACATAATTATCGCTGGTTCTTATATGTTTAAAATATGTTTCTAAAAAAAGTGTCCCGTATTTTCATGTATTTTCCGCACACTTGCCATGAGTTTCCACATATGTCCCCACATTTGTCTCATATGATCCCCATGTTTCCCCACATTGCCCCCCATGTTTTGCCACCATATTCACCATTTCCAGACAAATGCCCTCTGGTAATTTAACATAGCCATGGACGAAAGTCATGGCCCATTTAGTTCGATGATTTACCTATGGAACTGTGAGTTTAAAAGTAAGTCTAGATAAATCCAAACATGACAACTTTAGATTGCGGTTTCCTGAAATTTCGCCAACAAACTCTGAGTTTACGAGAGGGTAAATCGCCATTTCTGACCATTTTTCATGGTGACATCACCATTTTCAGGTCCCGAAAACAGCTCCCAGCTTGCCGTCGAGGCTTCTTGGGCAATCCTGGCACTGGCAAGACGGTCGTGGCGCGCATCGTGGGAGAGATGATGGTCGCCTTGGCGACAAAAATCAGTAGAAATCCATATGGGGGATTCCATACATGGGGACATCCCCAAATTTATGGTTTACAAATGGTAAATCTGATGAAAATATGGATTATTTGGATTTATTTGGGGGGTATCCCTATTTTCGGAAACCTCCATTTTTTGTGGGGATATTCCAGAATCAACTGGGGCATATGGCAGCCACTTACTGTGTGTGGAACGCACATCCAAAAAATATCAACTGGGGAAATCATAGCGACCGAAGCCGAAAGGAATGATGGTTAAACGGTTAGGATTCGGGGAATCACTATTGTAATTTAACCAAGATGTTAGAAAGGTGAAGTAACATGACCTTACTAACATGTTGGGAATCTTAGTAAACGGTTAGTTCCCAACATGACCTTATTTCGGATTGGTGAACTATTGCAATGTACCAAGATTGTGCTGGGGATTATAATCCGAGAACGGGGAATCACCAAAAATCCAACCAGGATTTTCCATGAAAGGGGGATGACTTGAACGCTGCGAAAAATTGGTGAAGTTGGCGTGTTTTCCCATCAAAACAGGACTCATCCTTGTAAGGTAAAGCTTACATCCATAGATCATTTCTGGGGAATAGAGTCGCATTGCCGCATGGATATGGATCAATACCATTCAATAGCTACTTAAAAAGTGACATTTTCGGTGTTTTTTTTGGTGATCATCCGCAAATCTCAGCGTGCTATTGGATGGTTTTGGGAGGTGAAAAAAACTGGGTCAGTTCTCCCATGGTTCTCCCGTTACGGGTGGCAACGGGATGGCCTGGCACCGTGCTGACTTCGGGGATTTCCCAGCGTGCACCACCGGGATTCGGCAACGCTTAGAAGGAACCACGTGGTTCACAGGTGACATGGAAACTGATCTAAAAAGGCTCCCAGGACCAACAATTGGATTGTTTTCATTAAACTTAATTAATGTATATTGTAGTTAGCCCATGTTAGCCCCCAAAAAGATGTCTAACATGTAATTCATCACTTTGCTTAGTGGGATTTTGCATTTCCATCTTTTTGCTGGTTGCGAAAATCCAGTAGAAATTGATCAGTTCCCGGTATGGAGTGCGAAGGCGTGCCAAAGCCTATTCCAGAGCCATGTTCAATATTCCGAAGCCACTCATGACATCTTATGACCACCGAAAATTTGGAATAACCGCCAGAATGTGGTAGGCTTTCGGCTAGCAACTTGTTGGATATAATTCGAGGAATGTTAGCCAAATTTTTCTTATCCGTTTTGCAGAGTAGGTTAGTCATGTACATGAAGACATCGTTCTTGACACAAGAAATCGGGCGATTGGTGGTGGTGTAATGTGGTCAGACCAATCATCAAGCATCCCCGATATAACGAAAAACGGAGACTGAAATCATCCACATTTAAACTGGACCCATGTTTGGGAACATCTTAGATCTTTTGGGGAATGATATGAAAAGAACCTGAAGATTTTATGTTTATCCGATCGATTTGGGGTTCCCGGCCATCTTTTCCCCCGCTGAGGTGAAGATGGGTGTGGTGGACATGCCCGATGACGTGAAAAAGAAGCTGAAGGAAGAGGTCCTCACAAGTGGTCCGGTCGGGGCGGTCGAAACTGCGGTGGTATTTTATCATGTTTTAGCAACAGAAATGGTGATTTAACCTACCAAAAGTGGATTTAGCTAAGTCGACGAGTTAGTTCCCAAGGTGAACTGCTGGGTTTATATGGTAGATCTATAATCAGATGATATCAGATGGGGGTTTCAATATAGGCTTACGACTGGTTTCACCTAATCGGTTTCAATATGTTTCAATACGTTTTGAAATTGATGGTCCAAGGATTTGAATGATGACTGGATGTAGCCCCATCTTAGGAAACATCCATATTAGGGGAAATAAAAAAAAGGATCCAAGATATCATGGTGATATGGGGAAGCTTCAATCATGGTGATCTGGGCCTTCATGGTTTGGTTTTTTCAGGATGATCATGGATGATCTATGCTGATCGAAGCAAACACACAAGCAGTATTTTGAATCATGGGAGTTAGCCAATGGGTTAACACATATAGATATGGGATGTGTTCAGGGGATGCTTCGGCATTTTTGGGTGCTATCTCATATTGGGAAGGGATTGGCAACCATGTACAGTCACAACCACGGATTAGTAGAATCCTATTGAATCAATGGTAAGTCACTTTTAGGAATTTATGGTAAGTCACTTTTGATAGACTTGTAAATTACATTTCTATTTTTTTAGGGCTACTATGATGTATGCCTATATCACCTAAATTCACTTTATAAATTTGTACACACCTTGTACCATGGATATCCGGAAAGCACATCCCCACAAGATGGTTCTTGTTTACCCCTACGTCCCGAACACCAATCCAATTGCCATGGGATCATTTAAATTGCCTTGGGATCCCCCAACAAAGATAGAACAAACAACATCCAGGATTGTTATTTTATATGTCAACAAAAATAAGATTGACCTCATAATTCCATAGAGTTCAACTCGCGTTCCAACTTTTATATATGTTCTTTTGGGGACTGCCAAACATCCAGAAAAAAAAACACCATCCAGGCCAAGATCCAGAGTATCCGGGAGGACCGAGAGGCGAAATCGGGAATAATCCCATGAAATGTACAGAGTTTAATAGGATTCCCAATAGTAACCTGGTTGGTGGTTTGGAACATTTTTGTTTTTCCATTCAGTTGGGAATTTCATAATCCCAACTGATTCATATTTTTCAGAGGAGTAGGTATACCACCAACCAGTAACCAAGTGGTTATAGATTAATAGATTAGATGGAAATGCTTCAATGATCGGGAGCATGGATGAACATGGTTTACAGTTCCCCAAAATGGCACGCACTTTATAGGAACGTATAATGATGATAAACATTTTTTTTTAAAATGTTTTGTGGTACCTATTTCGAGACAACCATCCATATAAGTTATATAATATCTATACCAGTGTTTTAAAGTAACAACTTATATTTGAAGTACAATTTACGGTTAACACATGTTAAAACCCTATTTTACGGGTGGTATGTTCACCTCAGTTTCTGCAACATGTCCGTGAAATTAATCCGTTGACTGAGTCAGCACTTGAACATTTTCCGAGAATGATTGATGCCATCAAACTGGCTGGAACATCAATTATAATGATGATAGAGGAACATCACCATAATAAGAACACTTGCTATCACCATAACTGGCTGTATAATGAAAATATGTCGATAATGGTCTGGTTGGTGGCTTGGAACATTTTTATTTTCCCCCATAGTTGGGATGATGATCCAATCTGACTAATATTTTTCAGGGGGGTTGAAACCACCAACCAGTGGTAACAAAAAAAACCATGGCCATTTTAAAGAGGCAGAAACTGCCTCCAGGCTGAAAAAAGGGGTCCTTGTTTGAGGAGTTGATTTTAAACCAAAGGGACGCAAATCTTCAATTCATATTTAGTCGGTTTAAAATAATAAACAAGAACAGTTAACATATAATGTTTAAACATTTTAGTTGAAAATCTAATATTTTAATGTTTTTAGTTTAGTTTATTGCTTCGGAACAGATAAAACACATGCCCTGCTTCTTCCTCATGCCCTGGTGGTTTCTCCAAAACAGCCGCAACGCGGCTTGAAAACACACCTTGTTCTCTGTTTCATCCAGATATTTCTGTGCGGATCATATCCCTTGGTGGTTTGAAGCCCCCATGTTTATTGGTTACCCTGGGGAAATTCAACCATGGCTAGCGGGGAAATCAAACATGGACATGAACATGGGAAGATCATCGAGAGATTGTGGAATTTCAATTGAACGTGTGTGATTACTAGATATGTAGACATGTCCCTTCATCATTTCAACATGTGTGCTTCTTGTATCCCCATTTTTGTCAATGCGCAAGTTCTGCATTTCACTACGTGACCCTCAAATCAGGCCTCATTTTGCTGGTTCAGAAGTTCAGATCCCAGTTATTTCTGTTGGAAACGTTCCCGTTTCCTCTCAGAACAGGGACCGTGGAATCTCGGAATCGAAGCCGCTAGGTGGGACTTCCATTGATCTTCAAAGAAGCCGCCAGGGTGGAACCTTGCCACCGTCGTGGCTTTTGATGGGGATTGTAGCATTGGAATGCATCGGATTTATGTGTCACTTTGTGTGGCAAGATAGATACCATGGAAAATTGGGATTCAACTAAGAAAGTGTGGCATCATAATAGTGATGATTTAGTAGTTTAATAATGTTTAATAATTGTAATTAAGATTAATTAAGTAATAAGGATTCATGAAGGTTCTTGCCACCAGCAAATACTCTTATACTACTGATAAGGGCAAATCCTAACCATCCATGATCAAGGAGTCACCTTTGGTTGGCTGGTTGAATCATGAAACTAGATTTTGCCAACCAATATGTTTCACTCTAAAAACAGAAGAACATGACATTTTATCAACAACTATTCTGCTGGTCCGGCCAACATTTGTGAAAAATAGATGCGGGTACCTTTGGTGCGGGTGCGAACTGCATGGGGTGACATTTGTGGGACAGCGAGGGATCATATCGATCACCTGTTTTTTAGCAGTTACCTGTCCTTTTCATTACTTTAGCAGTTTTCAAACCTTGGCATTGGTTGAATTGGTTGACGATTTTTTCGGGTTTTTCGGGTGTGGACCCACACAAAATTGGGATCCTGATGAAAAGCAACCATGAAAACTTGGGATTTTTCCATCATTCCCAGGAATGATGTGTTGACTTTCCAGCAATAATCACCAGATGTGCCGCTCTTTTGCCAATTTACTCATGAAATCCCATGAATTCCGAATTCCGATGATAACCTACTGACTTTGAATCCAATACTTCAATCCAAAATTTGAATCCATGACTTTTTCTTATCATACCCCATTGATTAAAGCTATATTACGGTGACTTTGAATCCCATGAGCTTCACGTTAAACTCCTGCAAAGATATACCATTTTTTTTGTGATAGCTGATAACATTAATTATATAACATCTCATGACTATACCACATTTTAGTGGGAATTTCAGGACCCTAAAATGGAGCTACTGTACCTTGAATCAAGCCATATTTTGGGGGCACATTCCCTTACATAGCCTTCACAAAATTTGAACAACATAGGCCTTAACTATGGTAGCTACCTCCAATAAACATCGGGTAGCTGTTGCATGGCAATTGATGAACATTGCCCCCAAAATGGCTGATCTTCCGCCCTGTGGCTTGGCTCCTAAGGATATGGTGGCGCAGTATCTGGGACAGACTGCTCCGAAGGTGCACGGTGCATAGTCAGCCACGATCTGGTGAAACAATTGGGAAGATGATCATAGGGGATTTGGAGGTTTCAATGCTGGATGGTTTTTAATGGAAAGTCCTAAAATAAAATGGATGATTTAATGATTTAGGGGTACCCCCATGTTAGGACATCTCCATAAAAAGGCCATAAAACCAATGATCATTGGATTGGTTTACGGGAAAAATTGCAGGAAAGCCCCATGATCTTGGTAAGAAGCATGGGAAATCCGGTTTTCAGATTTTCCCCTAATCCAATGACATGACATCATGAGGATGTTGGGAATGACAACTTGGACAAGTTGTCCAGCTATCCAGCTATCGTGAGCTGAGCTATGGTTGTATCCATGTAGAGCTACGCATAGATTTTCCCAACCACATGATAGTTCAGCCGTTCAGCCCATCACTTTTTCTTCAGACTCAGGGGACGATAAAATAAGGTATTGATCCATTTTTATAGGATTGTAAACCATCCCATTTTCAAGTACCCAATGACGGGAGACCCGTACGACTGGAGGATTATCCCACGAATCGAAACTGGTGAATAATCCGAATGATCCAATGGTCAGGGTCCTCCCTGATTTGTGGCTTTTCCATGGTTTTCCCGGGTCTCAATGGGGATGATCCTGATCTATCCTGATGATCCTCTCTCGACGTGTCACTTAACTGGGAGCCAACGTGTCCGGGCGTTTTCGGGTGACCACTGAGTGGGGAAATCATCCAGGGATGAACGGTTTTTGATCAAGACCCTGACAGTCGTCTTTTTTGGATGAATGTTTCAGTTCACCTACCCTCTGGTAAACTAACATAGCTATGGAAAATCACCATGTTTAATGGGAAATGTCACTATAAATCACCATTTTCAATAGCTATGTTAAATTACCAGAGGGTAAGGGATGATGTTTCCAATTGTTTGAAATTCAGACTGTTGGAAGGGTCCTGACTGTTTTGGGTCTTCGCCCTTTTTTGAAGAAGACACTAAGATTCATTTCCTCTGGAGTGTTTCCCGCAAATCAAACCTGTGAGTCAGCCAGAAATTGAGTTCCCCTGATGATTCATCGACGTTTTATCGTGTGGGTGAAATCCTACAACTTTGGCAAGAATATGAAGGTGTCCAAAAATGGCTAAACATAGATAATCATGTGGGGGTTTCCATGGGAGTAGCCCATTTGTTCTTTTTTTTGGTTTATTTCAGGGAAAATCTGAAAATCAAATGGATGATTTAGGGGTACCCCCATGTATGGAAATCCCCATATAATATATATATATATATAAACATGAGTTGAAACTAAGCGCTCAATCAGAGCAAGCCAAGATGAAATAAATGGCTGGTTCTCCATCCGGTTCGGCATCCGTCCTAGATAGTGACTGGCTTCTGGGCAACCCGATTTACCTAGTTGGGAGATATCAAGGGACATGCCCTAGTTGCTATGCAGATATCAACGCATATATACGTATATATATATATACACATACACACATAAACCAGGTTCCTATCATCCAGTTCCTATTCACATGTATTTACTAATTCAGACATGGCTGCATTCAACATGTCAATAAACATCCAAAAAACTCCGGTTCTATATAAGCATCTAGTATCACATGGTATCATTTTCTCAAAGCAAACCTAATTTCAGTTTGTAGTTATACTTGTTATACTTGGATGTACATCCCAGTTTGTAAATGGCTTATAGCCCCTGTATAAGTGGAGATATCCCATAACATACATATATATATATATATATCCATATATCATATAATTATGTGTATATATATATATGCACGCACATGTAACTGGGTACAATATGGTTGAACCACTTACTAGCTGAGCCATACAAAATAGCCTGGTTGATTGGTTAAATTTCATGTTAATATGGGGACCCTATGGGGAGCTATAATGCCTGGGTGATTGAGGTTTTATTATGAACAGTAGGGAAAGCTATCAATAAGTGGTTGGTGGTTTCAAACATGTTTATTTTCCATTTCATATATGGGATGTCATCCTTCCCATTGACGAACTCATATTTTTCAAGATGGTAGGTATACCACCAACCAGATATATGTGTTTGATTTACCCACTATAACCATCATTAACCATTAACCATCCATTAACCATCCATGGTAACCCTCCAGATGGTAGGTCCACGAGATCCATGGTAACCCACCAACCAGATAACCAGAGATGGGAACACGTGTCCGTCAGGTGGAAAAGGCCGTCGCTGGAGCCATTGGCGGAGTGCTCTTCATCGATGAAGCCTATGCTTTGGTGCGCGATGGCAAGGAGCGAATCGAACTGGATCATGGGAGAGTCACTGATCAAGAGATATATATATATAGTAATATTTAATAATAATAATTAATTAATAATAATAATAAATAATAATAATAATAAATAAATAATAATAATAATAAATAATAATAATAAATAATAATAATAATAAATAATAATAATAAATAATAATAATAATAATAATAGCAATAATAAATAATAATAATAATATATTAAAACTTTAGCAATTTTCCGAGAATTTGAAGGAAACCGTTGGTTTTGTTCGATTGAACTTCGATATTTTCTCTTGTTTTTGGCGAAAACCCCATGGTTTCCGGTGGATTTTCGCTTTCACCAATTGACCGAAGGGTTTTTCAAACCCGAAGAATGAGGTCATGGATGGAATCCCAGGAGGCCTTTGGGTTGGAATTTTGGGTATTCCCCAATTTATTTCGATTTCAATGGGGAATATAGTGTTAAGCCCCTAGATTTGTTGTTTTGCCCTAAATGTTCTGACAAAGACATGTTATGTAAGTGTGAAATTAACCCTAAACAAGTCTCGACCTATCCAATCTTATTTGTTGTGGGGAGGTAGCGTTCCCCCCCTTACATAGATTGATTTACAGCTACCGGGTAGCGTTCAAGGGCACCCTTAGGATTTTCCAGCAAATTGAGGTGAATATGGATCATGGGGGACGGAAACATGATGCAAACACTTGCTTGTTTAAAACAGATAACAATGGTTGACCCGAACATCAGTAGTTTCGAATCTCAGGTTCACCATGTTGTTTCGGAAACTCACAGGGATGCACAGAGCTTTGTCCAGGTATGGCCAGGTCGAAAGGAGATGTTGGGATAGTTTTGGAGTTGTCGTGCTGTTTAGATACTGTTTAGATACGAATCAGTAACATGCGTCCGCAAGTAAGGTACCAAATGGTTTGAACTATGTTGAACTTCAAGCAAGTCATCAGGCCGTTCAAACTCTCCGCTGCCTCGTCGTGTGAGGACAGCTTTGGGCAAGAAGCCGTGGATACCTTGATCAAGGAGATGGAAGACAAGCGTAACTTGGCGGCTTCATAAGCTACCAAAACAGGGGTGGGTGGTTGTTACCCGAAACACCAGGCTGTTTAAAATATTCTATTCTTGGGGGTACCCTGAAACTTCCACAAAAAACAATATGTGGGACATGTTTGACTTGTTTCCTGACTCTCGATGCTTGAAATCAACTACTTGCATTCTACTTCCCTGAAACTTCATGCAGGGATTTGTTTGAAGATAGGCTACCACCTGAATACATTGCAAAATAACATCACATTCCCCATGAAATATGGTCATCAACTGGATTTACCCTCCAGTAATCAAACGTGGCAGTGGAGAATCCCACCATTTAAAGATGATTTTATCATGTTTTTATGATTTAAAAAATAATATCCAATCATTTATAGGGATTTTCCCAGCTATAAACCTCCATTTCAGAGAGATTTTCCCATGATATCCGTTAGGCCACGAAATCTTTCCCTACGTTGACACTGGAGGGTGCGGGGGTTGGTTCATCCCACTTAGTGGGCTATCCATACACAACCCATATAATCCCATATGTAAGTGGGGATATTCCATCTATAACTGGGGGTATAACCCATAAAAACTAAGTGGGGCCCGCAGCCCAAGGGTAAGGGCTCCAACGTTCAGGCAAGAACGTGATAGTCATCCTGGCGGGCTATGATGCTTGGCTTTTTTTCGCATCCCGCGTTCACGAAAAACAGCCCATATGGTCCCAATGATGTGGAAATTCCTTACTAAACACCATGGTTTCCTTTGGGGATGTTGAGTAAATCTAATATTTTCATGGGGGATTGGAGTAGTTTGGGAGTTCAGCTGAAGATGATGTGGCTTATTTTCCTAGGAAATTCACCATGACTGGGGAATCCAGAAAGGGACTTGTTGTCAATGGAGATGCGGGCTCCGATAAAACTTACCCTCTGGTTATGTCAAACATAGCTATGGATAGCTATGGTATAAATGGCCCATAGAAATAGTGGATTTACGCAGCTGTAAAATAGTGGATCTTTCCATAGTTATGCGGCTGTGCAAAGCATGTTTACCAGAGGGTACATGATGATGATTAATTTGATGAGGATAGAGTTTGGGGCAAGTACCCGATGCGAAAATCGGCATTTCGATGCGAAAATGATCGAACCAACCGGGGGACTGTCCGCCCTTTCCATTCTTGATGACACATCCTGGGTATCAAAAAAGTGTTTTTACATTGCTTTGGGCTGGTTCCATGCATCTACTAGATTTCAACACCACAAGATATGGTGCATTGAACTACCATTCTGGTGCATTAGATGTTCATCCAAACTGTTCAAAGCCAAGATGGGTCCTTTAGTACTTTCATGTTTTGCCATCAATATATGTTTTTTTTTTTTTAAACACCAACAAGCTTAAGATTTTTTTTTTCCCGGGTATCTTAGGTTGGCCATGCAACCCAAGCAACAAGATCAGAACATGTCAGACCAGTGTGCTGTGAACCCGGAATTTTTACGTGGACTGGACCAAGCAGAACGGAGAATTGTCGGAGAAAAAAGACATGACATCATCAAACATGGATTATTTTCATGGATCTTGCATGATTTTGCCCATATTTTGCCAAGCAACATGAGGAAGTTTCATAGGAATATGCCTAGAAACATCATGAATTTCACCCAGAAAGTGGTGATACCCAGGGCCTTTGCCCGTTGATGCCCGTTGAGCCCTGCCAGGAAGCAGAGATGGATAGCTTCTTCGACTCGAACCCGGGCTTCAAGAGCCGCGTGCCCTTCACCTTCCGCTTTGAGGCGGGTCAAAACCCTGCCTAGCTACCCTAAGTCATAGCTGATTATATAATGGGTATTCCACCAAATATGGTATGTTCATAGGTTTTGAACCATCCCCATCTGTATATATATATATATACTATAATATATATATATGATATATATATAATATAATATATAATATATATATATATAATATATTTATATATATAATATATATAATATATAATATATATAATATATATAATATATATAATATATATAATATATATAATATATATAATATATATATATATAAATAAAATATATAATATATATAAATAATATAAATAATATATAATATATATAATATATATAAATAATATATATATAACATATATAATTAATATATATATAATATAATATAATATAATATAATATAATATATATATATAATATATAATATATGATTAATAAATATAATTAATATAATATATATATGTATTATATATATATATATTTAATCAATTAAAACATACATGATGCATCATCATGCCTGATGCATCATGATGCATCATGATGCAAACATCATTTCTTTTATATAACATATATATATGTAACATACACATACACATTGTACTGTACAGTTGTAGTGTACATAGACATGAGGGATGGCTTGGTGATCCCAGGCATCCCATTTATCAACCACCAGGGGAATTGCTTCGAGATTTTCTGCAGGGGTTGCCCCAGATGGAAAGGATCCAGGTGTTCATGTAGATTTTACAAAGGTACAAAACTGGTTGGTGGTTTCAAACATTTTTTATTTTCCATTTCATATATGGGATAATCCTTCCCATTGACTAATATTTTTCAAGATGGTTAAAACCACCAACCAGTAAAACTCTAAAGAACTCATCAACCCATCACATCTCCAGACCAGGACTACAGTTGCACTGAACTGGGGCAGATTGGAAGCCTTGCCACTTGGCGAATGCTTCTGCGATTTCGCTTTGAAAAGTCCCAGTGTCGAAACGGTCATATTTAAAGCATTGACCCTCTAGTTATTAACGTATATACCTATGGATGATTTATGAATATCAATGATGATTGACCCATTAAAAACAATGATTTGCATAGCTAGATAACAAATTACCAGGGGCTAAACCACAAAAAATCAAACAGCAATGACATGCAATGACTTTTCTTGAATCATCTTGGCACCCCGCTGCATCCCGCTGCTTGCTGGAGCTCAGGGAGCGACATCCCCGAACTAAATGAGCATTTTTTGAAGCTGGGAACATCATTTACCTGGGAAATTAACATGACATAGACATATATATAGACCCTGAACATGATCCATTTTTAGTGCAAACAAGTCTGAAAAAAAGCTATCTGCCAGGGTCATCCAGGAGGTTAAACCAACAAGAATCGAGTTCAACACCGACGATAGAGAGGTACTTTTGGTGGGGTTGTAACTGTTGTAGCATGTTGTAGCTAACCACTTTTCTGGGGTTTGCAGATCGAAGTTCCTTGCGGTGAAATGAGTTTCCATTTAATTTTACAGTATCTACGGGGCCCATCGTTGAACAAGACGCAGCAAGTCTTCCCAACCACAGACATGCAATGATGAAGAGTTCAAAGGGCCGCTGAATTGGAACAGTTACCACCATTTTTGTTGCTTTTATTGTCTATCTACCTTCTTTTATCTGAAACAATCACTGAAATGACTCGAAAGCAGGTTCCAAACGCCATACAATACATTCAATACATGGATGATGTTGAGGGGTTCTCATTGTATTACTCCCTTCCTGCCAACATCAAACACTGTATTGAACTAGTGATCCATTCATAATTGGGGTCCCAAACATGGCAAGCTGCTGCCCCTCCAGTTCCATTTGTTGATGTTTACCCATCTAACTAGCTCGCTTTTTTTCTATATCATGAACCCAGCAGTTAACAACTTGATAGGTAAACCACAACTACCTATCATGAATCCATATAAATCCATATAAATCCATATAAATCCATATAAATTCATATTTTTATCCCAGTTCTTGAGGGAGAAACATGAAAATTCACATCCTCAAGTCATGGTGGATCAAAATCGGTTACGAAAAAATCGGGGCACCGCACCCGCCGAGGTGTTGAACTCGCAAGGTTTGTCTGTGGCAGCAGATGCACCTCGTTGATTAATATGGTTGGTTAACAAATGGTTTACATAGGTTTGATATATATGGTTCGATATATGGTTTGATATATGGTTTGATATATGGGTTGATATATGGTTTGATATATGGTTTGATATATGGTTTGATACATTGCTTGATATATGGTTTGATACATTGCTTGATATATGGTTTGATATATGGTTTGATACATTGCTTGATATATGGTTTGATACATTGCTTGATATATGGTTTGATATATGGTTTGATACATTGCTTGATATATGGTTTGATATATGGTTTAATACATTGATATATGGTGTGATATATGTTTTGATACATTGCTTGATATATGGTTTGATATATGGTTTGATACATTGATATATGGTTTGATATATGGTTTGATACAATGTTTGATATATGGTTTGATATATGGTTTGATGTATGGTTTGATATATGGTTTGATACATTGCTTGATATATGGTTTGATATATGGTTTAATACATTGATATATGGTGTGATATATGTTTTGATACATTGCTTGATATATGGTTTGATATATGGTTTGATACATTGATATATGGTTTGATATATGGTTTGATACAATGTTTGATATATGGTTTGATATATGGTTTGATGTATGGTTTGATACATTGCTTGATATATGGTTTGATACATTGCTTGATATATGGTTTGATATATGGTTTGATACATTGCTTGATATATGGTTTGATATATGGTTTAATACATTGATAAATGGTGTGATATATGTTTTGATACATTGCTTGATATATGGTTTGATACATTGCTTGATATATGGTTTGATACATTGCTTGATATATGGTTTGATATATGGTTTGATATATGGTTTGATATATGGTTTGATGTATGGTTTGATACATTGCTTGATATATGGTTTGATACATGGCTTGATACATCGCTTGATATATGGTTTGATATATGGTTTGACGCATTGCTTGATATAGTGTTTGATATATGGTTTGATACATTGATATATGGTTTGATATATGGTTTGATAAATTGATTGATATATGGTTTGATATATGGTTTGATACATTGACATATGGTTTGATATATGGTTTGATACAATGTTTGATATATGGTTTGATATATGGTTTGATATATGGTTTGATAAATTGATTGATATATGGTTTGATATATGGTTTGATACAGTGTTTGATATATGGTTTGATATATGGTTTGATGCATTGCTTGATATATGGCCTGATACATTGCTTGATGTATGGTTTGACATATGGTTTGATATATGGTTTGATATATAGTTTGATACATCTCTTGATACATGGTTTGATATATGGTTTGATACATTGATTGATATATGGCTTGATAAATGGCTTGATACATGGTTTGATATCTTGTTTGCTATATTGCTTGATATCTGGTTTGAGATATGGTGTGACATATTGATTGTTTTGTTGCTTGATATATGGTGTGCTAAATATGTTTGACACATTGATTGATTTATTGCTTGATACATGGTTTGACATATGGTTTGACATATGGCTTGATATATGGTTTGACATTTGGTTTGATATATGGTTTGACATATTGATTAATTTATTGCTTGATATATGGTTTGACATATGGTTTGACATATGGCTTTATATATGGTTTGACATTTGGTTTGATATATGGTTTGATATATTGCTTGATATATTTATATGGTTTTATATCTTGTTTTTATATGTTGTTTACTATACTGTTTTATATTTGGCTTCATATACGGTTTGATATATTGATTGATACATTCCTTGATATAGTGTTTGATATGTGATTAATTGCTTTAATACTTGTTGTATTGAGTTCTAAAGTCATAGAAGCGACGCTGAGCCATACACAAGTGCGTTGTTTCTTTGTTTTCTTATACCAGATTAGTCTCATAGATTATGCCCAGGTTCAGTAACAATAACAATGAATTCACTAGTAGGCACCGAGGTAACTCACGTCCATATCATGATCGTGGATAACCACTAGTAGTGATATCATAATTAGTATGAGCACATAATTCATACTAACATTGCAATACAATGACGTCCTTTTTATTTGTGGCTGCACAATTATCAATTCCATTGGAAGAACGGACGTAACTGTATCATTGGAATGGTAAAGTGTTTCTTCATTTTATTCATTTCATTAGTTCATATTGAGTCCAAATTGAAGACCCAGGGACCACATTCATTTTACTCATTTTAGTCGAGAGTTAGTACTAATCATCTCATTATTGGAACATCTTGTAACCATCTAATTATTATTAGTATTGACTATTAACATATCTAATTAACCATTTGATATTAACCATCTGATATTCACCATCTATTCTTAGTATTGACCATCTACTCCTAGTATTTAACCATCTATTCTTACTATTTAACCATTAGTTCTGGCCATGGTGTTTGCCATCTCCCAAGTCCCGGAAAAGAATATCTTTTTGTTTTTCACCAAGGCCAGCCCTCGCTTGGAAGACCTCATTGCCTTCACCAGTGGCTGCTGATACTTGGAACGCACCGCACCGGAAGATGACCCGCAGATTCGCAACAAAAGTTTGAAGCTTCCATTTTTGGGGGTTTGATTATATGATATGGGTATGGATCAATACCTATTAATACCATTTTTAGGGGGTTATTCACATCCATTTACCAGCTATTTTGATGTGAACTACAGGGGTACTATTGGTTTTGACACACTGCCATATTTTGACCCCAAATCACCTCAGAGAATTGGCGCAACATGAGATCCCTTCTATTTGAAACATCCTAAAAGCCATGGGTTTTTCGGGGAACACACATTGGTCACATCGGATCATTGGGACCCACGAATCAAAGACTGGAGATATGGCATTGTTTTACAGCGGTATTTTTTATATGCTGATATATGCTGATATTTTTCGAAGCCACAACTCGCGAAACTGGGATGCATAGTGGCATAGTGTATCCAAGTGTTGATGGGGATTCGGTGGATTTAGATGCAAAATCGATGTGTTTTTTTTTGGGAGGTAGGGGTTAGATGGACGCTTAGCAAGGGATCAAGAAACCAGCAACATCCCTCGTGCTTGACAGTCAGGAATAGAGACTATAACCATATATAACCACCTGGAAAGCCGTAGCCCATTGTTTCAGGCTACTTTGGCCCACTTTGGCCAATTTTTGTGTCACTTTACAGTTCTTGCACATAAAAAGGCACTTCGTCTTTTGGTGCAACATGTTCGGCAAAAGTGCCGCAAATAGCCGCCAAGTGCCATAAATACCCGTAGAAATCCTTCTCCTGAAATGGTACA
This sequence comes from Cladocopium goreaui, assembly GCA_947184155.2. Taxonomy (NCBI): domain Eukaryota; class Dinophyceae; order Suessiales; family Symbiodiniaceae; genus Cladocopium; species Cladocopium goreaui. The sequence continues at coordinate 523,008 of CAMXCT020003124.1, read as the reverse complement.
CTTTCCAGTGACCAAAATTCCTGGCACTTTGGAAAGTGCCCCAAAACAATGGGTGCCAGGCTTTTCAGGCGGCTGCAAGTTTGTTTTAACATGATATGTCACGGATGTGTAATTGTATCGTTTTTTTGGGTCATGCCAACTGTCGTTTTTGCATGGGAATTATGGACTGTTTTCGGCCAGTGTTTCTGGAATAAAAAGCCGAACTTGGGTGGCTGAATTAACCACCAATTTGAGGATATGGAGGAATACTATTATTAATATATTATAATACGATTGAAATTATGCTGTTAAGAAAACGGATCACAACTTGTTTGAGGGACACAGGATGATGGGGCTCCGATCATGAATTCATAGCCTCTTCGTACCCGCTCAATAGCGGGTATAGCATGGTATAGCCACTAATCTCCTTGTATCTATGTCCCAAAATGGTGTATACACCGGACTTCAAATTAAATCTTCATTTTCCCTATTAAGATTGCCCTAAATTCAGCGCAATGCGCCATTAGGGATATAGCAAGCCTCAAGATGAAAACAGAAAGTACAATAACATCCTGAAACAGTGGTAAATGACTTTTTTATCCGTTTCTTTGTTTTTTCGGAGGTTTCTATAAACCAACGTTGTTTTCCCACCTCCCCACCGGTCTCCGCCACGAGGCAACGACATCGCCGCCCCTGACTGCCATCCCTCTCGGGACAACGGCAACGGCCGCACAGTGCGCAACGTCATCGAGGTACGCGGGGGCAGCTGACAGGCGCCAGGGACCCCCGCAGTGCCAAAGTGCTTCGATGTATCCAGCAGAATTTAACAGTTGGCCTGGCGATAATAGAGGATTTTTATGACCATATGTGAGACAGGAGTATGTAAGATTATGTAAGCAACAAAATGGGAGTATGAAACTAACCATGCAATTCATGGGATGTTGTATAGGTTATGTTATGAGATGGATACTCAGCATATATGAGTTTCTCCACTTTGATTTATCCAGTTCTGATGCAATTTGATCTATGGCTTCTCATGTTTTGTCCCAAAGCCATATATTGTCGCAATCATTATGAAGTATCCTTTTTAGCCATATGTTTTAACCCAATCGTTTTTCCCACTTCTTCTCCAACGGATTTTCATATCGGATTGGACAGTTACATCTAAATTATGTTCAATTCTTATCCAATGGGACACCGGGACACCAATTGTCCAAACATGGAACGTAGTGCCAGTATGATGGATCGAAAGGTGGTTGAGGATCTGAGTCTCTCTCTCTCTCTCTAATTCTTTCTGTCACCTTCTCTCTGTGTCTCTCTATCTCTCCTTCTGTCCGGCTAACTATTTGTCTATCTATTTCTAGTGTAGTTGTAGTTGTAGTTGTAGTGTAGTGTGGTGTAGTGTAGTGTAGGTTTGCGTGGTGTAGTGTAATGTTGTAGTAGTGTAGTTCTGTTCTTATAAGTGTGACAACTGATATGTCTCCAACTGGAGACTTGCTTGTCACATCGCAAGATGAAAGGCGAAGGACGCGTTGACAAGGGAGCAAAAGGCAAAGGCAAGAAAGAGGACAAAGATAAAGACAAAGGAAAACTGGTTGGTGGTTTGGAACATTTTTTATTTTTCCATAATATATGGGATAATCCTTTCCATTGAGTAAAATTTTTCAGAGGGGTTGAAACCACCAACCAGAAAGGCAAGGATGACAAAGGCAAGCGTAAGTCGTCTCATCGAAGCTGGCGGTGTCATTTTCTGTACCAGAACATCCGTCAGTTGGAATATTGGACATCTTCAAACTCTTCAACAGCTGATCAGGAACCATTGGACGGTTCGTTTGCCTTCTATGAAGTCTGACAAGGTTAGGCTTTCTCCAATGGTTGAGGCTTTCCTTGACATCAGTGAATTCCACTGTGCTGTTGCAAGTGCTTATCTCAGGTCCGTTGACAAGTTGGCCTTTCCTCGAGGACCAAACAATGAGAGTCGGAGCTGTTTCAATGTTTGTCTACAATGATGTCATGAAGCGTGCGACTGTGTCCAACATGGGTAGCCCATTGATGAAGTTCGCTGGACACAAAGATCGAAGGCCAGATTAGTCTTCTACCAGTTACCATTACTGGATGGAGTGACAAAAATTGGACAATGGGCAGATGTGGACGATTTCCAGACAGACAGCAGGTTGAGGCCAGATTCGATCCTGGATTACCCTCTGGTTATGTCAAAATAGCTATTGAAAATGGCCATAGAAATAGTGAGTTTTCCCATAAAAAATGGTGATTTTCCATAGTTATGTTAGTTTACCAGAGGGTACTTGGCGTCAAGCTTTCATCCTTTAGAGCTTGCCTTTCTTCGCTGTTTCGTACAAGAAGTACCTTTCGATGCCAGCGTTGAGATGGCAATCTGGGGCAACGCTATCTTTGAAACACCCAATGCTTGGGGGGTGCATTTCGTTGGTGAATTGGGATATAACCCAGATTTAACTGGGGTATTGCATACATGTAAGATTAGGGTACCCTACGTTAAACTAACATAGATATGGAAAACCAATAGTTTCCCTAGGAAAATGATTCAAAATGATCTACATTGAAGGTGGGTTTTCCACATCTACGCAAACGTAAAAAAGGAGGGTAATTCGATCAATAGCCCATTAGTATTCCATTATTTTTCCTTTTAAACGATATACTGTAACTATAACCCACATGTATAACAAACACACATATTGTAGGTACATATCACCCCCCCCAAAAAAAACACATACTGTGGTTATCAACCACTTACCAACTGGCTTGCACATCCAAGACGTACGGGCATCACCACAGTAAGTTCACCTCCATAAGTTGGATTGGAAGCCTCTATAGCTATGGTATACCATCGTTATAAACCGACCAATTATGGTTATTATATTAGTGTTGCTATCCAGTTATGGTTATATAGCTGGTTTATTACAACATGGTTCTGATTATTGCTATTTACAATAGTATATGGTTATGATTATCCATTTATGTCACTTGTGGTTATATAGCTGGTTTATTATACTGATACTTGCCTTATTTCCTTATTATGATTATATAATATGATACCAATATAACTATTAGCCGTAACTGTCAGTTATTAATTATAATGAGTTATAGCCGTATATGGGTATAAAAAATATTAACTATTGACTGTTGACTATTCGTTATTAATCTTAACTATCCAATTGTTTTGATGTTTGTCGTAATGCTAATAACAAGGGATACTAACCAGTAATACTATTTACTAACCATATGGCCATATGGGTTTGTCTGAGAATAGGCTACCTAAAAATCCAATGGTTTGGAACCCGGTTTCCCTTTTCGACATGGTCATTTTATGGTATCCACCATTTTCAGAATAATGTTAACCATCAACTATATATAAACTATTGACGATCAACCGTTAACTATTTTACTATATTGACTGTCAGGTAATATGGTTAACAATCCAATTTTACGATATTTTACTTATGGTTAACTATATTATACTATATTAGCATATATATATGTAAAAACTATGAACCATCCACTATTTATAAATGCAGATTTTCAGGAAATCCCAAAACCTGGTTTCCAAATCCAATACCTATATTTCATGGGTAACAACATAAACCCTTCGTTTTTCATGGTTGCGGGTGCTGATGGTATGGTGAATCCTCCATTTCTTCTCCACCAGAGTGCCTTTTTCACTCGTCGGCCGTCACGAGGCCTTACAGCGCGCCATGGCTCGGCGCGTGGTGCAATCTCAGCGCCTTGGCGAGCGATGTTGGTGCCCCAGTGGGTTCGATAAAACATGGGAAAACCATAGGAAAACCATAGGAAAATGGAGGTTTACCCTCTGGTTATGACTAACATAGCCATGGTATAGATGGTCCATAGAAATAGATGGTTTACCGTTCTTAAAAATGGTGATTTTCCATGGCTATGTTAAATAAGCAGATGGTAATGATAATAGTTGTTAATGACTGTGTTGATAAATAGTTATATATATATATGTTATGTATATATAGTTATTGACACAGTTATTCATGATAGTAGTTATTAACACAGTTATTGACACAGCTACTAATGATAATAGTTATTGACACAGAAAAAATGACACAGTCGTTGACACAGCTGTCAGTAGTTAATAGCTGATTTCAGTAGTTAATAGCTGATGATACAGTTATTGATGAGTGATTGGTTATAGTTATAGCCTATAGCAATGTTGACGAGTAGTAGTTGATTATATAGTTATTGATGTTGCTCATCAACTGTTAACTTATTACATACTGTATTTCAATAGTTAATAATATAGTTGTAATATTGAACCACTTATTAACTTCACATAACCGTTGGTTTATGATTCACCCATCCAAAGCTAGATATCCCATCAGGAGTCCCATCATGATCCATACGTCATGTAGTTGTTTCTCTGGATGATTATTTCATGGAAAACCCGAAAATCCTATCAAGAATGATTTGTGTGTATTTCGATGAATTGGACACATCCAAGAACTATTGGGGATATTCCATCTCTAACTTAAATACTTGAAAGTGATGGTCAAAATCACAAAAAACAAAACATTTACCAACCTTTGGATGTTGACCTTTGAAAAGAACACCGGAAGATGCTTGGTCTGGTCACATATAAGTATGGGTGTGTCTGAAAATTTCCTCAGCTGTGGCCATGAAACAATAGGGAAAATGATCTACTTGGGATTTTTATTTGGGGATCTTGAACCCATAAATCCAAGACAAATGAGGACTTAATGGGGATTATAATGTGATATACAAGAAAGACTATGACACACTATTCAGTTGATCCAGTGGTGAATGGTAGGAACGGAGAAGGTGGAAGTAGGATACCCATATTCCCACACCTACTAAATGGGGAGGAAGTTGGAGCTTCGAATGGAGTTTCCCAACCACATGATACAGTAGTTTTTGAGTTGTTTATATTGAGTGGTTCATGCATGCTGCAGATAGGTTTGTCCGAACATTCTGGACATTTATCAACAACTGTGGGTTAACGCTTGAAACCAAGGATGATATGGGATATAATGAAATGAACAGCTTCAGTATGATCTAGAAATGGGAGATACGTCCAGGTTTTTGCTGTTCGAATGCTGATGGACTGCCTCTGACCTGCAAGGTGGGTTCCCCCAAACGTGAAAACGTTTGTTGGTTTAGTTGCACCCCATGAAAACTAAGATCGATCTATCTACCACTAAACCACAGTTCACCTAGTGAACTAAAGCAACTTGCCAATTCAGATACCCTCTGGTAAACAAACATAGCTATTGAAAATGGCCGTTTATAGTGAGTTGTCCCATTAAAAATTATGATTTTCCATAGTTATGTTAGTTTACCAGAGGGTATATCAACTCACATTAACTCACATTAACTCATATTAACTCTATACATCCCAATTTTTGATGGTTAAATTACCCGTTTTACATTTTTGTGGCTCCTCTGAGGAGCACCGATATGGCATCCCTACAGACGTTGACGCTGAAGGACTTGACATTGGTGGCAGAGGAGCAGGCTGCTGCACGTCTGGAGGCGGCCTGCAGGTCTCGTGTTGTGAATTTTTCCCATGAAACATGTGGTGATTTTTTTTTACCGGTATTTACCAAGGAAAATTTGGTGATTTTCATGGGATTTATATTTTTTCGGATTTAGCCAAGAAAAATGGTGAGCTAATGGGATTTATATGGGATTTAGCCAACAACAATTGTGACTTCATGGGGTTTAATGCGGATATACCCTCTGCTAAACTGGCAGTTTGCTATGGAACTTGGCCCTCAAATATAGATGACGTACAGTTTTCAAAGATGGTGACTTTCCAATAGTTATATTAGTTTACTGGAGGTTACTTTGATCTATCGAACAAGACCAATAGAAAAGAGGAGTTAATGGGGATTTTTTTAAGCGATGTATCATCAACAACAGCAACCAGAAAATGGTTTTGTCTGAAAATAGGGCATCCCTAGATCCGTTAATCATCATCAAGATATTAAGCCTACTAAAATATGATAATTTGGGGGCATACCCCAGACAAACCCATCCTATGATGGATCGGAGTCGCCGGATGTCCGGACATCCCTCCGGTGTCATCAAACGTGGCCGCTGGGAAATCCCCGATAAATGGAGGCTGAAAAATGGGAAAATCAATGGAAATCATCAATAAATGGAGAATTTTCCATTGCCACGTTTGAATTCACCGGAGGGTACATAAAACTGGGCGGATTTGATTGCTATACGTTTTTTTTGGTGCATCTGTTGGGGTTTAGATGGATTTACCCCACACGCCACGGACAGACTTTTTAACTTTTAGCATGGGATCAACAAACCCAAGAAAAGAAAATCACTCATGATCATGTGCGGTTTTATGATCTGGTTGGTGGTTTGGAACATGAATTTTATGACTTTCCATTCAGTTGGGAATTTCGAATTCCCAACTGACGAACTCATATTTTTCAGAGGGGTGGGTTGAAACCACCAACCAGTGATGCAATATGATTCAATATATTCATACACCGCGATCACTGATGATTTTTCCCTCATGACTCTCCTTGTTATCCCCGATGCATATTCCACATGTTTGGCTGGGGTATACTGTTCAAAGTGGAATGTGTATCCACAAGAAATAAGATATTAAGCAACCCTCTGGTAATCAAACATGGCAATGGAAAATCCATAAAATTCATTCATTTGGTTGGACGATTTTCCCGTTCACACCTTCATGTTCATCTGATTTTCCAGCTAGCCATGTTTGATGACCGAAGGGTACAAAAAACTGACCAGCGCCAGTAGTCCTGTGGGAATCAGGGGCTTACCAGCAAATGGAAGAGGATAGACAACACAGAAGCAAAGACCCAAGATTTGTTTGAAAATAAGGTGCCCCCAAATCCATCCAAATCCTATTGTGTATGATCACGTTCCCCATATTTTTCCCATTTACAGATGGCAATATTGGGGAATTCCCCACTTCGAGACAAGCAGGGATCTTAAAGGCCACAGTTCGTGGGTAGCCGAGAGCAGGATTGAAATGAAGCAACTCAAATCCTGGATTTGAAAATTTGATCATTGACATTAGGTCCCTTGAACAAAACAATCAACAACGAGAACCTTCAGAAACATACATGAAAATGAACTTGCAGGACATTGTGTAGATGCGACGCATGTTTTGTCCCTTGAACGGTGCGTGAAATTTCCGTTTGATGTTTCAAGGAGTCTGGAGGTTGTAAGTTGAAGACTCGAAGCGCAAAGACGACAAAACTCATCGTTTTCAATTGTGCTTCTATTGATCTAAGGTACCAGTGTTGATCGGTAATGAAATGAGAATTATACTAATTGTATCTACTTGTACTAGATAGGTTATTGGGGATTATGAACTAATCCAGAGTAGGGAACCTATCAACCATAGTGTTCAAACATGACCCGCCCCAAGCTGATGAATTTCCGTGACGGATGTTCCACTGTGTTCCACTTCCTTCCACTTCGTCACAGGGCCCCTGCGGACAAACTGGGCTGGTCACAACTCTGGCAGAAGCTGCTGACAAGAAGGCGCTGGGTGGGATTTTAGCCAAGCGAAGTGTCCTATTTTTAGACCACCATGGTCATTTTCATAGGGGGACCAATGGTCTTGGGTCTTGGGGTCCCGCATTTTTAGGAAAGCCATGGAAACCCTCATGGAATATTCAGGTATTGGGATGTACATCCAACCGATGGGAAAAGGCCCATGGGTTTGGTTTTGGCCACCCGTAAAAAAGGGTCCCGTGGATCGTACCTGCTTCACAACCCTATACTTCCCCCAAGTAGTTTATCCCTTTTGTAACTGGGTTATGTATGTATGTATATATATATATATACATATACATATACAGTTAATTATGATAATTATATATATATATATGCTAACCCCCCCCCCTGATACCTACTTTTTACTGTTAATTCCTTCCTTTCTTCGTAACTACATCTGTGCTGGCAGCAAGTCATTTGCAAGAACCATGTGGGTTACATGCTTGAGGGAGCGTGGGTTCAAAAGGATTAAGCTATGAAGGCTTTGCACAAAGTGCTGCGTTACAAGTTCTCACTTGGGCAAACTACAGCAAGTACTTTGCACGAATCACGGTCACATGCTTGAGGGAGGGTGGGTTCAAAAGGATGAAGCTATGAAGGCTTTGCACAAAGTGCTGCGTTATAATTTCTCACTCGGGCAAACTACAGCAAGTACTTTGCACGAACCACGTGGTTCACGTGCTTGAGGGAGGGTGGGTTCAAAAGGATGAAGCTATGAAGGCTTTGCACAAAGTGCTGCGTTACAAGTTCTCACTTGGGCAAACTACAGCAAGTACTTTGCACGAATCACGGTTACATGCTTGAGGGAGGGTGGGTTCAAAAGGATGAAGCTATGAAGGCTTTGCACAAAGTGCTGCGTTACAAGTTCTCACTTGGGCAAACTACAGCAAGTGCTTTGCACGAATCACGGTTACATGCTTGAGGGAGGGTGGGTTCAAAAGGATGAAGCTATGAAGGCTTTGCACAAAGTGCTGCGTTACAAGTTCTCACTTGGGCAAACTACAGCAAGTACTTTGCACGAACCACGTGGTTCACGTGCTTGACACTTTAGGAAGGGTGGATTCAAAAGGATGAAGCTGTTGAGGCATAACATTATATTGAGGTAAAGAGTGGCACTTGCCTACGGTTCGACGAAGACCCCTGCAACCGCAGTAGCTCCCACGATATAGCGAAGAGAAGAAGCATCCTTTTTTTGGCCATCGCACGCTCGCACTCGGTAATCTACCCCAGATACCACTGTACAAGTGCGCCTGTGCATGTCCACAGGTCTTTTCCTCGATTCCAGTCCAAGATCCAAGATTTCCAGAAAGCTTTTTATATTGAGTTTCTTGAGACATGAGTTCAGACTTGAGTTCAGACTTGACTTCAGACTTGAGTGTCATAGTCTCGATTCCTGCTACCCAAGATCCAAGATTTCCAGAAAGCTTTTCTTGGAAATCTCGGGATAAACCCAAGATCCAAGATCCAAGATTTCCAGAAAACTTTTCTTGGATGCACTTGCAGAATTTTGGATGCACTCAAGATCCAAGATCCAAGATTCCCAGAAAATTTTTCTTGGATGCAGGCTGGAAATCTTGGATGCACCCAAGATCCAAGATTTCCAGAAAACTTTTCTTGGAAATCTTGGAAATCTTGGGATAAACCCAAGATCCAAGATCTTGGGTGCATCCAAGATTCTGCAAGTGCATCCAAGAAAAGTTTTCTGGAAATCTTGGATCTTGGATCTTGGGTGCATCCAAGATTTCCAGCCTGCATCCAAGAAAAAAAATCTGGGAATCTTGGATCTTGGATCTTGGGTGCATCCAAGATTCTGCAAGTGCATCCAAGAAAAGTTTTCTGGAAATCTTGGATCTTGGATCTTGGGTTTATCCCCAGATTTCCAAGAAAAGCTTTCTGGAAATCTTGGATCTTGGATCTTGGGTAGCAGGAATCGAGACTATGACACTCAAGTCTGGAGTCAAGTCTGAACTCAAGTCGGAACTCATGTCTCAAGAAACTCAATATAAAAAGCTTTCTGGAAATCTTGGATCTTGGATCTTGGGTAGCAGGAATCGAGACTATGACACTCAAGTCTGAAGTCAAGTCTGAACTCATGTCTCAAGAAACTCAATATAAAAAACCTATCAAATTCAACATATGAAAATAAGCAAATTATACTGTAATTTACAGTATAAATCAAGGAAAGGTAGGTACCAGGGGGGGGGTACCATATATATATATATATATACATATATATATATATATTAATACTGTGAATGGCTATTCACACTGGTAGTCCTCTCCCCACACAAGCCCTCCAAGGCTCGAACGCTGCTTTTTCCCCAAGCAGCAACAGGCCACTGTCAAGTGGCAACAGATGTTCAAATGCGCAACCAAGGACGCCACGTCCTGCAAATGCTCCCTGAGCAAAGTAGCAATGGCCAAGCAATGAACCCACCCGCCGCTTCACCTTTGATATGGGCCCGGAGCCAAGTATTGCTATTCGCATGAACCATGTGGTCAAAATGACCCTTCTGTGGGATTATACTTTGGCAGCTTAGGAGGATCCACTTCTTTGTACTGCTGATACACCTTGCAATGTTGAGAAATTCACAATATACATACGTATACATATATACATATATACATATATATATATACATATATAGTAGCACCCCCCAAGAAGATGTCTAACAGCGTGACAGCGTGCCACCAGGATGGTAATTCGATGATATTCATTTCATATTTCCAGATGTCCAACTTTTCTATCTATGACTTGTGATGGCTATATAATTAATATGTATACTTGGTGGTTCTTCCCAGCTAGTAAGAGAGTTCACCCCAATAAGTGGACATTGCCCCTACAAAACACCCATCCATGACTATCAATGGATTGGTTTAAGGGAACATATTAGCCGGAAACCATCGATTTTCCCATGAAGATCATGGGGGCTTTCCGGTTAAATTTTCCCTTAAACCAATCCATTGAAACTAGGGTGACATAGCCGGGATGAACCACCAGTGACCAGCCGCTACTGGAACACTCGGAGGCCGGTCTGGCGATGTGGAACAAGATGCTTGGTCAACAAAATGGTCGGAAAATTATTTTTTACTAGGGAATTGAGCCCATAAAAACCGATAAACTATGTAGAGATATAAGGATTTTTGATGGCGATTTTTGATGGGATATACAATATCATTACATCAATATACAATGTAGTAAACTATCTCGGAGCGCCTCGGAGCTATGGGCATGCGTATCCAAAAACGAGGAGCGGTTCGGAACTACGAATTGAGTTTCCCAGCCACATGACAGAAGTGGCAAGCTGGCAATTTCCAATTTTTTTTGAAGAACATATGGGAGAATCATCTTTCTAAACGGGTGATTTTCCATTGGGCAAGACATTATTAGATACCGAAGGATTATTTTCCTCAAGTTGGATTCATTCCCGGCTGTAGTGATTTCAAGGAAATGGCCAGCTGGAAAAAGGCCAAGTATCCAATTGTTCCCATGTGTGACCATCGGAGGGTAAACTGTAGCTGTGTTAGCATACTTATCTGTGTAAATTATAACGACCTCACTGTTCTCCCTCATTGGAATCATGGTTAGTAAGGGGAATCATCCCCAAATGGCCCAACATTTCAGGTTAGTGAAATATTATAATTTACCCAGATACTTATTGACTTGTGGAACTAACTGGTTGGCTGGTTGAGAAGGATTCCCAGGGATTTGAGACGAAACTATAGCAGCTACACTCAGCGCTTGGAGGAGGACTTTCCATTGGAACGCTTTGAAAAGGGTCTATATTTAGTTGGGGGAATGGTATATCACAGATTCAACACAATATCCACCATGCTGATGAACATAGAATCCAGATCACCAGCACAACATGAATATCTCCATGAAAGGAGTTGAACAGTGTTCAAAACCCTGATGGTTGATGGTTATAGGGAGGTTATACCCAAGATATGTTTGGATTATCACGATTCATTTTGGGAAATCTGTTCTTACCAAACCAGTTTTTGAAGGGAGGATGGCCTGAGTAAACCCATAAATATCCTGATATAACGTTGGTTTCCCCGAAAAAAAAATCACTTAGTCCCCAGTTATCCCCCAAAAAACACTGGCTAACCAGGAATTACCAGCTCAGCAAACCCAACGAGCAGCTCTACAGGACAGCCCAGCCGCGATGGGTGGACGATTTTTTCAGATACCCTCCAGTAAAGTAAGGATAGATAGCTATTTGATACTGTATATATATATATATATATTATAGATGATTTACCTTTAAACATGGTGATGTTCAATCGTTATGTTAGTTTACCAGAGTGTATCTCTTAGAGTCAAGTGACCAATTTTACCCACCAGAGCTGTGATAATCCACAATCAAGCCAGGGGTACTATGAATCATTGGGATCTTCTTCAGGCATTTGACGACACCATTACTTTGTGCGAAAATTACTCTCTGTGGAATATATATATACACACTATTTAGTTTGATGATTTTACCGGTTGGAAAGATGATGATCTTCCACAACGATAGGTTTGTGTACTGGAGGGTACTGTACTGAATATGACTTGATCTGAAGTAGAAAAGGAATATTGTATAAAATACACTGGAGGGTGGTACCCATCGCTTTTCAAAAAATGGTGAGGGGATCACGTCATTTTCAGAATGTGGAATCCAATGGTTTGGTGGGAAACATCGGAGATTGAAGCAACAAATAGGAAACATACACTGAAGGGACTGACGGAAATGAAGGTTTTCATAAGATTCATAGCTTCACACATTTCTTGGGATCCTTTGGCTTAATGGTGCTGAGGGAATGGGGGAATACTGTAATCCAATCCATAACTATTAACAATCATCCCATTCTCCTCCTACTAAGCAGCAGTAAGCGCATAGTTCGATGTTTGATGGGGAAAACCCTGGTTTCCGGTTAAGATTTTCCCTTCAGCCGATCCAGTGCTAGCCAAGACTTGACTTTTTTTCGGTTCGTATCTAGGTCATGAGAGGTGGATCTAGCATCAGCGATACCCCACGTATTTCCTCTATTATTCATAGTGCCGTCCACGGGATCTATATGTTAATCCCATCCGCCTTATAATGCTTGGAACAAAGCACACGATTCACCACATTCTCAGAAGGTTCTTTTTCTGTTCCGGACTACTGGATCATACTGGATCTTCTATTTTTGGGGAGTACTGAAATTTCACTTGAAGAAATCCTAGCTCTTGGGTCGAACATAAACTCAGAAGTACGGAGAAAGAGGTGGATGATTGCCCCCCCGTTTTCCATGATACAACCATCTTATCTATTCATATACCCTCTGGTAATTTAACATAGCTATTGAAAATGGCCATTTATAGTGGATTTTCCCATTAAAAATGGTGATTTTCCATAGCTATGTTAGTTTACCAGAGGATATATCATCCATCGAATCCATCGCTCCAGGATGGTGCGAGAAAGCCAGCGACTTTCCAAGTCCTTGAGCAGTTTCCAAAGTGCGCGGGCATGGGGCAGGCTTGGGGCAAAATCAACAACTTCAAGGTGGGGAAGAAACATGAAGAAACTGGAACTTCACAGGTGCAAAGCTGAAAATTGTCAGAATACCCTGGGATTTTGAATGGGATTTAAAATCTCATGCATTCTAATCCAATTAATGCTACTAGTACCCTGTGGTATTCCTTTACAGTTTGCTTTCTTAAAGCCTATGGCCCGTGAAAGGTTCGATGATTTACCGTTTTGAAAAGTGGTGCATTTGCTCCATAGCTATTTTAGATTACCAGAGGGTATCCCCATTGGCTCAGAGAAGTTCTCTCCCCGGCTTAGGTGAATTTGTCGGCGTCATAATCTTGAGGAACACATGTGTTTTTTTTTTTTTCGGAAAACAGGATATACCAGTATATACCATTATATACCACATGGCCATTTGATATCATTTACTGTATATAGGGGATACTGATTGATCCATGGCTCAGACAAACCTTTCGCATTGCACAAGATCCAGGAATTCGTCCCCCTCTGTCATTGGATTGGTTTAAGGGAAAATTTACCGGAAACTCCCATATTTAATGGTAAAAACCATGGTTTCCGGCTTCCGGTTAAGATTTTCCCTTAAACCAACCCAATGACTCTGGCAGCTACAAACACCGTGGTCGTTTTTCCACGACTGTAGGTACGTTGCTCGGCAACCTACAGACGCAGTGTAGCACTGGCCTTGACAACTTGGTGAAGAAGCTGGAGAGGACAGCCATCGTCAACGGGGGTCAGGTTGTAAAGGGTATGGAAAAGGTGGGGAGACCCCAAGCGACTGGAGATTGCTTGGAATCAAATTGGTTCAAATTGCTATAGTTGTAAAAACACACCTTTTCAACATCTCGTTTGCTGATCATTCACCACGAATCCTTGGGAATATCTGCAATATCTCGCGGCAAAACTTAAAATTAATAGGAACTAAGACTTAAATTATCTCAAATCCTACCGGTAGCTTTGGGGTCGAACGTGGACCAAGTCTTCCCAGTGAATAGATTCCAGTTGTTTCTTTAGTCACTTTAGTCTTTCTCAGTGCTGCTGAGCAGTCCCAAAAAATGTCGATCGCGATTTGTGATAACCCCTGATAGTGATAACTTGTACCCAGTCAGTATGATGAGATGGGATAGGGGTATTCTTTAAAGACTCATGCTACTACGACCCAGTATCTGGAATATGCGTGAATTTCCCAGTGATATGCGATTAATTCATATGAGATAGGATCACATAATTACGTTCAGCGTGTATATATATATATAAACCTATACATGACATATATATATATATATCTATACATATGTATATATATATATATCGATACATATATGTATATATATATACATACATATATACATATATATATATACATACATATATACATATATACATATATATATACATATACATACGCACATATTTATATATATACATATGTATATATATACATACATAGGTATATATATATACATACATAATATATATATATATATACATAATATATATATATACATTATATATATATATACATACAGTGTTTACATGTGGGTCATACATACATAAGATGGCTTATGAGTTAGCAACCCATTTACAGTCGATATGTATCTCATACTCAAGGATTATTATATATGTATACGTATGCGCATACCTGCTGTATGTAAATGGGCTGCAAACTCATATATGATGCAATCTTGAAAATTGGTGCACTCAAACCAGCTGCCACGAAATTGGTCCCTCATGTATGACACCGAAATGTATAGTACATAGATATATGCAGAACATAATTGTGGGATGCTAGCTATGCAAACTCATATGGACTAATCCACATGTCACTGGGATATTCATGGATATTCCATATATACATATTCTGGCCAATTTAACCATGGAAATTGCTCATTTCTAGTTGATGAACCCATTAAAATGGTGATTTTCCATGGCCTTTTGTATGTTTACCAGAGGGTAAGCGACTATTTTCCATCGTTTTCCATATTCCATAGAGATATATGGAGATGGGTCAAAACCTATTACAGTATCACCATATTTGGGTGAACAAACATCCATTAGCCAGCTATTTTAAGGTACAAAGGGTCCCAGGTTTTGACTCATAGCCATGTATATATATAATATATATATATATTCTAGCATGGGTTATAATATATATATATATATACACTATACTGTATATAACCATTATATATTCTAACATTATATACTATAAACCACTACCAACCACTATAAACCACTCAGAATTCCCGGGTCCCTTCTTTCGCAGGAAGATTCAGGTGACCTGCGATGGGATGCTGCCCAAGATGACCAGACGCTTGGGCGAACATCACGTCGCGACCGCTGTCAATTTGTGGATGATTTATGGGAAAATATTGGGATATGAATGGGATTTTAATGGGATATGAAACTGGGAGATGTTCAACTCTTCAACTCGGAAAATGATGGGTAAAACAGGTGGTTTTCATGATGGGTTAATGGATTCATGGTGAATCATGGAGGTATAACCAACAACGAATAGAAGATGAGGTTTACCACCCATAAAGCTGGTGATGACTTGGGGATGGTAAACATGGCATTGGGTTCATTAGAGATAAAGGAGATAAGGGGGTTGTGTTTTTATTTCTATTTTTAACCAATATTCTTCAGATAACTTTTTTTTCCGAATGTTTGCATGTAAAAATGGTGAACAGGATTAAGAGTTGGATTTTACCAGATTTTCATGGGTGAATCAGACTCGGTACTCTTTGGGACGAGGGGGAAGAACCATCATTCAATTCGATGTGATCTTCCAAACTTTTGGATTTTATCAGCAGTTCATGGGGTGTATTGGTTTCATTGATTAGCAGGTTATGATGTATTTTGTTGCTGTAATTCGTGAATATTGACGAGTTGATTAGATTTTTTAAATGTGTTGCTTCCAAATGTACTATACACCATTATTACACCGTTATTACACCATTATTACAACATTATTACACCATTATTACACCATTATTACACCATTATTACACCATTACTCAATGTTTGGAGGTACTATCTGAGGCTACTTGTAGGCATTTTGGCGGAAGCAATCGTTTGAACAAGCTAAACATTACTATTTTGCTTGCGACCTGATTGCCAGCCTCAAAAATGGCAAAGGTTTGCCTCTCGTCAAACAAGACGAAGTAAATCAGGGGATTTATGAGAAATCCATCAACCGTTCGGAAAATGATATGTAAATGGAGATATAAGGCGGTAAAGTCCTCCGGATAAAATGCTTGGTCTACATCATCCATAATCCCAGATACAAAAAAACATGTATGTCAAATCTGGATGAATCATAGTGACCTCAGGTCGTGACATCACTTGAGTAATGATTAGATAGCCCGGAATCATCCCCAAATTGCCGAACTGTTAAAGGTTTTTCAGGATGGTGAATTAATGTAATTCAGCCAGATCAATTGTCTAGTTCTTGTCTTGGGTTTGTTTAAGGTGTTTTTTCCTTTATATAATATGGGAACATGCACCATGACTGAAACTTCCATATGAAAGCAACAATGTAGGCTTATATAACAAACACAAATTGGGGAGGCACACCCCATTTGTCATAGCCAACACATCTTGTTTCTGCATGTTTCTACCTCCATGTGCATGTTGCTTGGATGAACATGAATTTACCAGCTATTTTGCTGTGAACACAAGGGAGGAATCGATTCATTGGAGGTACCTACGATATGTAAGGTCTATTTGTTGGGGCGAAATTTCAGAGGATATCCCCCCAAGTTCTTATGGCTTAAAGTAAAGGACTAACGTAGCTCCATTTTAGGATCCTGGAATATTTGGAATTCCCATTGACTGGTGACATGTTGCGCTTAATGCCAGCCGTACAATGGTGAGGCGAGTTGGAAAACACCGGCAAGTTGACAGTGGCGCAGTTTGATGCTTGGCACATCCTGGAGCCGGAAAGACCTGGCTGATAGCGAACCGCTAAGCATCAAGGGGTACTTTGTTGCCAGAAATAGGAAGAACGACGAATCAATTAAAACCATGTTTTGGCATTGTATATATTATATATCGGAAACCCATAAGCCATGTGGAAATGCTGTTGTAACCACCCCCCACAAAAATCCTCCAACTGGTCAGCAAAATGCCACTGAAGTGAAGACCCAATTTCCAATGGTCACTGGCTGGACATAGGATCATAGGGGTGTGTGTGTGTAACATCTAAATAGATGTAAAACTTATCCTTTTTCTTTTTCTTTCTTCTCTCCTTTTAATAAAGCAGTTTCGATATCAATTTCCGAAAATGGCGACCGGCTAAGCCAAGAACCGGAAGGCAGAACCTACAACCAGGTTGCACGGTTTCCACAATCTGATCAGTGGAATTTTCGAAAACCTTCTTCGACGATGATTGTATTTCTCACTTCTTGGGGACCTACTTGATTGTCATTTCGGAGTACCTTCTATTGGTCGACCTATTCATCTAGGATTTTTTGTTTTCTTGACTAACTTGCATGTTACAGGATTCAGTTCCTGATGGATCTCTTCAAAGATCCAATTTTGTCTAGTGTGTGTGTGTGTGTTAGTTCAAGAGCTTTGGGATCTTGGTCCTGTTTAGGACTGAACGATCCAAAATGCATGTGAGCATGGACCAACTTTTCCTTTGTGGATGAACATCCGTTTATTTACTCGCTATTTTCGTGAAAAAAAACAGGAATTCCATGGTTGATGTCGTTTGTAGCCTTGGTCGTTGTCTTGGAGCTCTTCATTAGAGTTAGCCTCCCGTAAATGGGAGTTCCATGGGAATCTCGTGAGAAGAGAATACTGCAAAAATCTCGGGAACATAAGAGGTACATCATGCGAGTGGAGATATCTTCCAAATATAGTAATCTGATACTTAAATCGTAGCCCCCAATCAAACAGCCTAGGGGTTTATTATTCCAGGGTTCACATTACACCTAGAGAGGTTACCCTCCAGTAATCCGTCGCTTGCTGGAAAATCTCCATGGCTAGTCCGAGGATTTCGCGGCACGTTTGATGACAGAGCTGATCAGAATCCGAACATGATCCTCCCGTAGAACCAAGTAAGCTTTAGAGGAGTAGTTTATGCAGCTAATATATATACGTACATATAATATATATATATATATAGACACACATCTTTTGCATTCTTTTGCAGGATATTCAAGATTAGCAGCGAAAATGGGATTTGTTTTCCCCTGTAAATGGACGTGTTTTCTCTGTTTCAAAGGGGGTTATCTTTCATTCCTATGTACATGGCGACTAGTGACTAGTATGATGTCTCCCTCTTCCGACACCAACCCTTTGGCACCGCTTCCTGCCTATGAGTCAAAATACAGACCTCTCAGACTCTGGGCACACAGATCAATGGACATTTCCGGCCATCCACTCGTTTTTTCTGGGACATCCAATGGCTTTCACACTTAACTTGTCACATGTAACACACACATATATATATATATAAATAATATACATGCACATACATACATGTATAGATGTATACATGTACATACCATCATCACCATCACCATCAGCATCGCCATCAGCCCCACCATCAACATTGCCAGCATCATCCTCATCATCATCACAATCATCCATGCCTTTCGTATCGTTACATCCCATGCGCCGAGGAAGCACTTGTCATGCCCCTGCAGATGACATCCAAAGAGGCCGACTTGGTAGTGAGAACCA
This sequence comes from Cladocopium goreaui, assembly GCA_947184155.2. NCBI lineage: Eukaryota > Dinophyceae > Suessiales > Symbiodiniaceae > Cladocopium > Cladocopium goreaui. The sequence continues at coordinate 504,247 of CAMXCT020003124.1, read as the reverse complement.
TGGGAATGAAACTGGCGAAATTCAGAACATAGGGACTAGGTAGTTTAACGTAGCTATTGAAAATGGCCATAGAAATAGTTGATTTACCCATTGAACATGGTGATTTTTCATAGCTATGTTAGTTTACCAGAGTGTACTTCAAAACCACGGAACTCCCCGGAAGAAGTTGCTTTGGAAGATTATTCACTTTTTGGGGTTTGATGTTGACTTCTGTTGGTTAAAACGAAGGGAAAAAAGGTTGGAACGCACGACGTGCTATTCCGAAGAGCGCAAGTCTTGGGATGGTTTAGTGGCAACTTTGACGTATGCTCAAATCAGGTTGCAATGCTTGTAAATGTCAAAGGCTTTCAATTTGGGTAATGATTTTGTTTGCATCAGAAATATACCCCATCATATTTTCTTAGTTTTTCTTAATCATTATGATATTGATTGACATTATCGTTATAACATTCTGAGATAATATGCGATGTCATCGTTTCCCCATTTATCATCATTTACCAGTAGCCAGTACACCAACCAAATCCCAATGGTTCTCAGCAAAATCCAATTCTTTTTGTTGGCAATTCATGCCCATTGGTCCACCATGGTCCACCATGGTCCACCATGGTCACTGCAGTTGTTCCAGGCGCTCTATCTCTTGGAAATCTTCAACAATGAGGACCTGCCCTCCCCCTTGGACACCCTGCAGGTCGCCCGGTCGCCGTCCTGGACTCCTGTGAAAAGCTGGGTTTTTCACTACAGATAGGAAAACCACAACGGGTCAAGAAACATGGGGGGTGTAACTGGCCAGAATTTTTTGTGATGTTTGGGTCAACAAGTAGTCTGGGAAAACTTGGGGACTTCAATACTTAACAATCTTTTGTTATAAATTTAGATCCAGATGGGGGCCCACATACCGACCCTGCTAAAAAAAAAGATGCAGCTAATCTAACATTATGTAACATGAGCTATGCCCGGCGTCGTTGTGCCATGGGAATGCTATGCCAGATTTTGTTTTTTCACCTCGCCGGAGACCTCTGAAGTCTCCCATACCCTCTGGATCCCTCTGGTATTTTGTTACATAACTATGATATCAATCCATACCCATATATAGATATTGGATATCAATGATATCCAATATCTATATATGGCTATGGATCAATACCTATGAAAATACCATATTTTTAGGGGGTTATTCACATCCATAAATCCCAGCTATTTTGATGTGAACTACAGGGGTACAAGGTTTTGACACACTGCCATATACCTACTGAATCATATTGAATATCTATTAATCCCATTGAGGCTACTTGGAGGGTCTAGGTATCAATCCTATTAATTAATAATCCACCAATATTGCCAATATGTACTATATCCCGATATCCCTATTTATGATCCCTATTGATAATCCCTCTTAACAGTCCCGTTAATCCCTAAGTATGTTCATATGTCCCCAGTATCTCCCAACAAGAATCTCTATTCATCCGATATTCATATTACTAATCCCCATGTCTATTATATCAAATCATATCCCTTTATGGAGGTTTCCTAAAATAGGGGTACCCCTAGCCTAAATCATCCATTTATAGATGGATTTTCCACTATAAACCATCCAGCTATTGGGGACCCCCACAAATGGAAACCTCCATGTAAACCCTACAGAGGAATTCCTACAGTGATGGCTGTTTATTAATTATTAGTGGTTTTCCCACTGGTTATTTCTATGGGATTATACATGCCATAAATGGGGTTAGCTCAGTACTTATACCTGTTCAAAGGCAATAATCCCTGTTATATCAAATTATATCAACTTATTCCATACCATATCACAATCCCTATATATCCCTATATATATTAATAATCCCATATCTATTGTATCCAACTGTGGGCCATATCATCTATTATATCCCTATATAAACCCTATATAACAGAATAATCCCTACAATGTGGGGCCCAAACGATATAAATTGGTTCATAAACCCCATGAACTATCGTTATTTGCGTATCATAAACCATAGTTAGTGATTGGAGTTATGTGCACCAACTTAGCGTTCTCGAACGGGGGCCCCCGCCCGCATTGTATGAATCATCCATGATTTCCCACTGGGATCCTCCAGCTCCACCACAGCCTGCGCGTTCCGAGACCCCAGCCATGGCCTGCGAAGATCGCCTGGATGACCTTCGCGATCAGTCCATCTTGGCGCCCATGGAGATGGCGGTGCCGGGCCTGGGGGAACAACTTGGAGAAACCGGGAAAGAGATGGAAAAATGATGGAACATGCATATTATACCATATTTATACCATATGATACCTGAAGTTAGGGATCTGATAGTAGTAACTGGAGTACATCCCCGAGCATAAGTTGTATGACAGCTTGCAAGTGAGGCATTGAGTCAATTCAGTTGCCAACCACCGAGCCCGAATTTAGATATCATAATACAAGTAGGGCCTACTAAGTACGGGAGTCTAGTGAGATTCTAGGAGAATGTGAGATGTATCATAATGCCATATGGCTATGGATCAATACCTATACATACCATTTTTAGGGGGATGAACATCCATTTACCAGCTATTTTGATGTTCACCAGGGGGATAGGGCTTTGACCCATCCCCATATCATAGGGAGCTTTATAAGTGCGAGGATTGCATCCTCCCATATTGTCTTTGTTCACATGTTTCCACTGTGCCAAGAGGACTGTTGGCTGCAGAAATCAGTTGCTAGTGCATGCGCCTGAAAAACGCTGAAGACCAACACCCAGTATTGTTGGAGAAATTGGAGGAATCCCAAACTTTGCATAGGTGTCGTATATGGCATGCCCATACTACCCCCCAAAATTGCATTGTAACGGGGAAAATTGTGATAGACCCTTGCATTTTGGGAATGCTCGACGTTCACATCCATACATTGGAACATTGGATGGTGACGTGACACAGGGGTAACGACTTACCCATCTGATCAACCCGTGGTGACCCCGTGACCCCAACTCCACACATATTTGGGGCGACAGTTGCTGAGCAATCAGTTGCTGAGGTGCAGGCATTGACGGCATACTGAGTGTGATGATTATATCAATATTTGTTCGCCTGGTCGGCGTTCAGGCGCAGACCCAGTCGCGCTGTCAAAAATGCGCGGATGATTGGGATGTTGACCCAGCTGGACCATCCAGCACTGGAGAGTGAACATGGAAAATCATGGAACATCAATGGGCCTTTGGATACTGATTTGCTGCAAGCTTGTGAATACTGGCCAGCATTTCTTTCAGAGACATCAAAAAAAAACTTTCTGACAACGTCAATTTCAAAATCTATAAGTCAAAATCCATGTGTTTTTGTGTTCCATATTTTGCTGTATCCAATCCCAATTTTGTGTCTGTGTCAGCCAACCTGAACAGCATCTTTGTTGCACCGAAACCGGTCCAAACCCAAGGCTCAAAGTCCAGTGCAGGCTGGTGCCTCATGGTGTCGTGGATGAGAAACTGACAACATGGTGGTGGGTTACTAAGCCATACTAAGCCATCAGATGTCAGACAATCCTATGTCCAAAGACTGTCCGGGTACTGCGAGGTTACCACAGAAATTCATGAAACAAAGGATTCGGGGGAAATCATATGAAATCATGCCCAAATGAGCCGAGAAAGACAAACCTTGTTGACTGTTCAATGTAGGAACTTATCAATTTATTGTAGATTATGATAACCCATGGTAAGGAAACCATTTTCAACGAACTAGTCTGAAATGGCACCACATTTTTCATCTTGATGAATGTAAGGTGAAACTATTCCAAGTTCGTGAATTATTCTAAATCCAGATGATACATAATAAGACCATAATTAATATATATATATATATGTATATATATATATATATATCGTATAATATATATATATATATACAGTGTATATATATATACAGTGTATATATATATATTGTAATATATATATATAGTTTAATATAGATGTATATAGTGTAACACACATGTATATTATATATATATAAATGGAATATGCTACATATTTGTACCTGGAGATATGCCAAGAATGGTCTGAAACTCTTTGGGTGGATCCCGAAACTTCAGTTTACAAAGGCCTCCGGGAATTTGTTAGCTATGGAAGCGCCCATGTAAAATCATTGAACAAAGTTGATCAGTTTAAATAGGTATTATATAGGTAGATGATCAGTTGACCTAATCTATTTATTACCTATTTAAAATGGTGCTTTTCCAGTTCGTGACATGTAAAAAATATCCCAAAGGGTAAGTGGTGCTGTGATCATCTCAATATCCACGGCTGCAGTTTGATTGGATGACTGGATGGCCCACAAAAAGGGGTGCAGGATGGTTGTCTCCAAGTTGGTTTATCTGATTTTACCCTCTGGTAAACTAACATAGCTATTGAAAATGGCCATAGAAATAGTGAGTTTTCCCATTAAAAATGGTGATTTTCCATAGCTATTTTGACATAACCAGAGGGTACCTGCTTGGTTGATGCTGACTCAAAATTTTTTCCTGCATCCTATTATTATTCTCAGCAGGTCTCAGCAGATTCACCCAAAAAATCCTTCCGTGAAACTCACGATCCATAAGCTCAGAAGCGAATCTTGGCGACGCCTAGGTGCCTAGGTGGTAATTATATGCAAAAAAAAACTTAGGCATGCTTAGGCCATCTTGGGCCTTAGACTACCCTTTTTCGGCTTGCGCAAAATCTCTAGAACCAAGGACACCATTGGTTCTTGATCACTTTCCCCACTAAGCCCAAAAGGTGAGATAATGAGATACTAGTGATCATATATATATATATCATATACACACATGTAATTATATTTATATACATATATATTATATTACATATTTATGATATAAGTCCCAATGTTATTCCCATAAAACTTGAACATATCGTCCCTAATATCTGCCACACAGAACCACTGGAGGATCTTCGGCAAGACTTGGGCTGGAAGATGGTCAAGAGCAAGGCGGATGTGAAGACATGGAGGATGTGTTGAGAGGATCATGGATGATCTGTTGATATTTGGGTATCGGTCAAAACCTACTAATCATGTGGTATAAGGGATGACCATCAACCTTGAGGTTCACTGGGGGTACAGGGTTTTGACACACTGCCATTTGAAGTACAACCGCCTTGTGTTTCACGAGGCCTGGCGCCCAGCAGCTCAAAGTGCTTAAAACATTTAAAAACAACCAACCCCTTTCGTTGTTTAGTTGATGTGTTTGTTCAAATATGGATCCAGAGGTTGATTCCAGTTGAGAGCGATGTCGGCCCCAAAATTTGGAAACTGCAGTTGCCCTGCAGCAGCTGTGGCGAAGAAGCTTCAAAACTCTTCCAAGCGAACGGTTTTGGTGTCAACTGGTCAAATTTCCAAGAGGATTTATAAGCATGTCTTTCCATCTTTTTGCCAAAGGAAGTCAGGATAGTTTTGACCCTGGATTTGTACATACCGTAATTGCTTTTGGGGGCAGATACCACTCAGAAAGCCAGAAATGGCTACTGAAAGTGAGACCTCCTCAAATGTCATCGCAACAATCAACCTCTACAGATTCCTACTTTCGTTCCCACTGCGTGGCCGTTTCTGCCCAGCTCGTTACGGGGGGCCACGGGACATCCACGCGATTCCCGCGACGTTTTGTGCGGCGCCGGGCAAGGGCAGCCGGGGCGTATCACGGGCAGTTCACCATGGCGGAACAGCTCGCGCGCATTTTCGGAGCCTTGAAGGGTGTAATCATGGGAGATTCAGGGGGTGATGGCTACAGTACCCCTAAATACCCCTAAGATCATCTAAAATCCCCATGGAAAACATGGATGTTTAGATGGGTACAGATGGGTACCCCTAAAATCCCCGAAGGGGTTTAAAACATTGATGTTCCCCAAGAAAGGACCATTTTATGATCAATATTGGTTTTGATGTTTTGGGTACCCATGTACCTCCCATTTTTGGGAAGCTGTCAAACAGCCATTTTTTTTTTAAACCACGAGTTTTGTTGAACGAGCTGCGAACCGACCGAGAAAGTTGCGACCGAGGAACAGAGGAAGATCGAGTGAATTGTCCCTTCTACTTCAAGATCGGTGCGTGCCGCAATGGCCACTGGGGATGAGTTTGGCTGGAGAGTTCATGGTCATGGTTGGTGGTGGCCTATTTAAGCCATCATTTCAAGGTATGTTGTCCCCATAGAAAAAGCGCTAGTTTTCCATATGTTTCCTGCTGATATTTACATGTTTCTTGGCCAAGACTAGCATTTTGGGCGAATAAACCGACTTCACAACAATCGAGTCATTGATTTTTGGATAAGGAGAGAAACCATTCAGGTTGGGGAACAACATTCAACATTTCCCTGGTCAATATGCTCCGGTTTTCTTCAATGTGTCAAACCCTATAAGGTCTCTATACGTATGTATACGTAGTATGTTATAACATGTTATAACATATTACCCTCTGGTAAACTAACATAGCTATGGAAAATCACCATTTTTAATGGGAAAACTCACTATAAATGGTCATTTTCAATAGCTATGTTAGTTTACCAGAGGGTAATTGTAACATCATATAATTGGGGAGTTCTGGTCCCTGGACTTGAATTAGATTTGTTAATCCCATGCCATGGGTGCTCTTACCTCATTTTCGAAGAATGGGTTTGTCTGGAAATAGGCTAGCCCTAAACCCATGGTATGAATCATAATTTTCCCATATTTTCCCTATTAAATGGCCTATGCACCATTTTCATCCATTTTCAGGGTTTCCTAAAATATTGGTACCCCAAACCATTGGTTTTCCCAATGATAATAAGCAATTTTGGATGATTTTCGAGATCCCCCACGACTTAGGAAACCTCCATGTGTGGCGCATCCCCATGTTGATCCATTCCTCTTAGGCGATCAGTGCAATCGCTTGCACAACCGTCCGACGATGAGTCAGACTTTGCTGCTGTCGCACATGTGCTTTGGCCATGCAAGGACTCCTAAGTTGCTTAGTTCTGTCGGTTTGCCCAGCAAGCAGGGACTGATCTCATCTACACACGGGCTTTTACAAGTGGGATGCATCTGTCGTGGTTTCACCATGAGAATTTTCTCCAAGCATGTGGGCTTGTTGCTTGCAATGTGTAAAAGGTGTGTCTCAGAAACCAAGCCAAAGGGGATCCCGAAAACGAAACTAATGGCTTTCAGTTTGAGTCCAATGCCTTTTACATGTCGTGCATTAGATATTCATCGCTCAAATCTTGACCCACTGGGAACATTTAGTGGCCTCTTGAGACAGCTAAACTTTGCGAATTTGTGAAAAATCTTCAGTGTTCATGTGATCTGGTGATTTTCATGATGATGTTGATGACAATGATGATGCTGGTGGTTGTGGTGATTATGTTTGCATACGGTACCAAGGGCTTTGTTTCTTTTTGTTTCGAAGTCTTGCTAGTGAACATCTCAAACATCTCAGTACAGATAGTACGGCTCTTTGTAGCTTTGGATGGTATATAATTCCTGCACAGCTGTTTGATTCAACAACTGGAGTTTGTGCTTCACCCAACGGGCCTGTGCTGCCGGGCATCCCAAGTCTTACTGATTGCTGGTTCCATGCTTCTGGTCCTCAACGTCCGAAGTATTGCACATTATTGGTGTCAAGTTTTATCCCAAGTTGGGAATGTTGCTTTATTCCAATGTCTTTTGAAATTCTGCGCGTTATATGGTCTTCTGACCCACAAAAGAATAGGGTGTTTGTCACAAAGAAGTAGTCCCACTTCCTTTAAATGCAGATTTCCTAAAATGGGGGTACCCCCAAATCATCCATTTGTTCATAGGATTTTTCATGAAATCAACCATCCAGCGATTTTTAGGGGTAGCCCCCGATGACAAAACCGGTTTTCAAGGAGGGTTACCTCCTTGGCGCGGTAGGTATCCCAATACTCCTGAATCCCTGGCACTGGCCAACGACGAGCCTTGGGATGATGATATGTATGACCGTGCACAGGCGCGCCGCGCGAAGCGTCGAAGCGTGGTGGGGCTGGGGATTGGGAAGTCTCCTTCGATGATTTCACCAAGAACTAGGGATATAGCAAGATATAGCAAGACATGGCTGATATCATATTTCAATGGATTGGTTCAAGGGAAAATCTACAGGAAACCATAGATTTTCCCAGTTATTTTTTGGGGTTTTCCGGTTAAAATTTTCCCTTAAACCAATCCATTGAATATTTATTTGGACTTTTCCTGGAGAGTACTTGAAGCTTTTGCCATCTTGATGAGATAAATTCACATTGGATGTGGCCACTCAGCTGACACACACTGACACCGACAGAGCGATCTTGAAAATAGGGCCTTGAATTGGCAGATTCATGGAGTGATTACTTCAAGATATATCCACTACATGTGTGTAAATATATATATATATATATGTAATATATATATATATATATGTAACATATATATGTATATGTAATATATATATATAAATATGATATAACGATGAGATATGTAATGTGCACAAATCATTGCATAGCACTTACTAGGGTTCATACCGGTGGTTATTTTGACGTAGACCATGATCATCTATATTGTATATATATACATAATATATATATCTATATATATATATATATTTATTTATTCTACAGAGACCTACACAGTTTTCCTTTCATTTAGTATACATTAATACACACCTTGGCTCCCCATCTCGTCCTTTTTGTTTTGAGGCACACTTGGAGGCGTTCTACGTGGAGGTTTTCTTGGAGTTGGCCAACTATGGTGAGATTGAGGAGTGGACGGACCTCATACCCTGGTTTGGTAAGGGCCACAGAATCAGTACATCCCCTATTGGTGCCCCTGGCTTTTTCTAGGTGTATATACTAGATGGGACATTGATGAACTGGTTGGTGGTTTCAAACATAATTTTATTTTCCATTTCATATATGGGATGTCATCCTTCCCATTGACGAACTCATATTTTTCAGAGGGGTAGGTATACCACTAACCAGTGTTCTTTTTTGTCCTTTTGGCTACGTGGACTCAGTTTTTGTAAAGAACGACCTCAGTAGCATGCAGTTCAAGCCGTCATCCCAGCGCCTTGGGAGCTTCCATACTGGTAGATTCTTCTACAGGCTGTACACATTTCAACATATTCACAATGTGTGAACTTTGATCTGAACTGCCCCCATATTCGCAAGTTTAGGTCTATGATGGTCTATGAATCTTACATCCCAAACCTGGTTTAATGCCAATTTTGAAAGGTCATTTCACCGCATTTTTTAGCGGAGCTTTCCTTGAGATTGTTCAGAGGTGTTCACCCGGATACATCCCGCCTCACGACAACCTCGCCATAACTGGTGGTGAGTAAGGGAAAGCGCTCGGAAGTTGGCTCGTGTCAACGTTGAAATTTTGGGAATGATGAAAACATCTTGCCCAGATTGGAATGTTATCGTATGTTATCTAGACATATAGCAAAATGATACGATAAGCACTAAAGTCTATTTTGCAATCCCTGCTTTCTGCAATCTCATTGTTCCAATTTGCCCAGATGCACAGAGAATGGATTGCAAAATCAGCAACTACTGGCTCAAGGTGGTTTCACTTGGCTCAGTCAGGGTTTCATCCCCCAAGAGTCGGAAAGATCGAAACCAAATCTGGTTGGTGGTTTGGAACATGTTTTTTTCCCCATATATTGGGAATAGTAAGCCCAACTGACTCATATTTTTCAGAGGGGTGGCGAAAAACCACCAACCAGAAATCGACTTTCGTATTTTTCCTAGGTCTGTTTAGGCGGCTGCCAGCTGGTTTTTTTCCCAGGAATTCCACGTATTTTTTCATGGGACAGGCAGTTTGGCTGTTGAGCTGTCACAGGACTTGGTCGTGGTGGATAATCTTTGTGACCATATGATTGGCAATGTCTACGTTGCTTGGCTGATTTGGCTGGGGATGGTCACCGACCATCACTGTGAGACTGGCTTAAAGGCCACTGAGCTTTAAATACCCTTTGGCTATTTAACATAGCCATGGGAAATCACCATTTTTAATAGGTAAACCCAGGTAAACCATCTCTATAAATGGGACATTTTCCATGGCTATGTTAAATAACCAGAGGGTAATATTTAAATCAAGGTTTCCTAAGTCATGGAAGTAGCCCTAAATCATCCATTTTTGCCAGGGATTTTCCATGAAATTAACCATCCATTTTTGGGTACCCCCATTTATGGAAACCTCCAAATAGGAGTCATCCTTGCTTTGGTAGGTTACTCTACTGGGATTTGTTCTTCCCATGGAAGAATCACAAATCAGACCTGTTAAACAGTTTGTTGTCTTTCCTTTTAAAGAAGGGTATGTAAGCTTGTAGCGGGATTCTTCATCGGCCTTGAGATGTCCTAAAGTTTGGGCAAAGTGTTCTTTCGCCGCAGCCGGAGAGTGTCTCTGGCCGCTGTAGGCCGCTGTAGACTTTGGATGGAGACGCAGAATCACTTGTGAAAATCGATTCTTCTATACCCTCTGGTAATTTAACATAGCTATGGAAAATGGCCATTTATAGTGAATTTTCCCATCAAAAATGGGATTTCCCATAGTTACGTTAGTTTACCAGAGGGTAGTCCTCCATGCAATCTGCCTCCACATACTGGAGTAAAGTGTTGGGTGCCAGAAAAGCCTCGTCAATAGACAGTTGGCTAATCCACAGTACATCAAAGCTGGTGCCTCAGTGAAGATCATGGGTTATACCTACCAACTAAGCATATTCAAATTGGGACGATGATGAGAAAGCATTGGAATTGGGGGTAAATGAACCCTGCATGTTCATTTTCAGCCAACACAACTGGTGGCTGGTTTCAACAGTGGGGCTGGGGCCCGCCCCCACCCTGGCACCGCCGGGCCGGGCGCCATGTCGTTTGCCGTGGCGGAAGCTGCGCACAACGTGTCGTCCTTTCTGGTGCCGCATCAAAGCTCCGAAGATTTGATGCAACAGGCTGGGTGTCAACGGTGTCAACCCCTTCCCCCTCTAGGAATCCCCTAACAAGTTGTAGAAGAGGTTGATTTCATCACTGTCTATTTTTTCTGCAAGTTGCTGTAGTATATCGGAAAAATACCCCCTGAAGGTCGAAAAATAGGGGGGTCTTTGATGGTACTTGTATTTGACATGAACGGAAAGGGGTTAATAAACCAATCAACCAACCTCAAATTTTGCTCAATTCCTGAACCGTTGGTCATCGGGGGTACCATGTCACTAGCAGATGACATCACTATTGGGGGGTACCCTCCGACTTAGTCAACCAAATGCAGGGTTGACACTATGAGGCAAACTGTAAACCCCAATTATCCGGCGAAATTTGAGCAGATGTATATAATATATTATATATTATATACCCGATATATCCCGATATCTTATGACCATATTAATCGGTGAAAGCATGATTAACTGAATCACAAGGATTCAACTTGAGTCTTTTCTGGAAAAAAAACATATCGCGACCCTCGCCTCCCCCAGGGCGTGCCTGCCCGGGAAGCACGACGGAGAAGTTTCTTCCGCACTTGGTTGATGGAGAGGCTGTCCACATTTCTAGAGCTGATCTTGACTCTTGGGCTCCAGGTGTCGAAGATCCGCCAGGTTTCCCCAAGAGTTAGTTATGTGCGTCAACTTAACTATCACACATCAACTACATATGCCATTCAATCCCATTAAATCCCATTTTTTCAAATATGTTTTTTTTTCATCTTTTTGGTCGAAACATGTTAAAAACCACCATTTTTCCTATGGTTTTTCTCGGGGTTCCTGTCCTGCCGAGGATTTGGTCGGTGTTGATCCCTGTGTTGGTGGCACTGCTCCTGGGCCTGACGCTCTTCGTGAGTGGCGTCTGCGATGCCATCGGCGGCAATGAGGCCACGGTGGTCATCACGGATTTTCTCTTCAGTCACCTGACGGACAAATGTGATCAGCCCGTGGGGACCTTGGCCACTTGGATTAGTGAAAAATGGTGTTTTTTTTGGGGGGGGGTTGATTTATTGAAAATGGTGATGAATCATATCACTATATGGTTGATAATAGTCATAGTGATTGATGATGATGATCAGTGATAGTTGGTGGTGACTGGAACCATGGATTTTTATATGACTTTCCATTCAGTTGGGAATGTCGTAACCCCAACTGACGAACTCCTGGATCAGTGAAGTGTATCCATGGTTGGCGGTGACTGGAACATGGCTGGATTATGACTTTCCATTCGGGAATGTCGTAACCCCAACTGACGAAGTCCATGATTTTTCAGAGGGGTTGGTTGCAACCACCAATCAGATATAGATCAATATAGGTTTTTGTTTGATCCCAAGCACCTTGCGTTAAGATATGTTAAGAACCGTCAAGGTGGGCTAAGTTAAGATATGTCAAGATACATGTTGATACCCCAACTTTTTTGCCATGCGGAATGCGGAATCGCACCAGAGTGTTTTTGGAGTTTTTCGGTATCTAGAATTGACATGAATTGACATGAATTGACCATGTGGTGAGCTCAATCCACCAGAAACTGGCAAGTTCTGTATAGAAGATTCGTGCTTTCTGCTGGGGGACTGGGAGCTCCGTTTAACGGTGCTCCTTCTATCCAAGGTGATCATCTTCTGGATCTCTGTCTTTTCAAAGCTGATTTTCATTGTCTTGTGGGATCGTTTCAACGAGATTCCCGAATGCGATTGCTGCAGCAGCAGATGTTGCCGCTGCTGTCGCCGCTGCTTCTACTATTGTTTCTTAGATTCACTTTGGATCTTTTTCCCTATGGACTATCCATGACTAGTCACTAGAAATGAGAAAATTCCTAGATGATAATTTCTCCCCAAGTGACTATACAGGGTGGCCCCGCAGTATTCCCCAGTAACTATAATATAATATAAGTAATATCTTCTATAAAGCCCAGTTAACCAAGTTATGTGCGCCAACTTGGCTATCGTAAATGGGGGCACCACCTTGTACACATAGCCTACATAGTCCAGATGGGTGCTTGAAACACCAAATCCCACAAGCATTTACGGGAAACCTCTATGGTTTGTGGGGGTGCAAAGCATGGTTTCTGTAGAAAATCCCTCCAACCATCCATCAACCCCAATGACCAACCTATGTTCTGAGAAAGCGAGCTGACAGGGTTTCTGCAACCCATTCGGACCGGCGGATGATGGCCAGAAGGGGGGGGAAGATCGGAAAGTTGACATCTTATGATATCTTTATCTAGCCATTTCTCCCCCCCAAAAAATCATGGGCTGTTTTTTGGAGCAACATAGGACATGATTTTTGGACGTTGGGCAGCCAAGGTCTCACCACTCCCATGGTCTTGTTCGAGTTCCTGTGGCCTGCGACCACCTTTGTCCTGTTGTTCCTAGCACATGACTGCACTTGGCAGGTCAAGGCTAGTGCTTGGGTAGTGCTGTCGCCCTTCATTTTGGAGGCGTGTGGTGAATGGCTGGGTTGATCTTGAACACACATGTTTTGATGGCGCCAGCGATTTTGAATGGCATTTCTAGGCAATGATGACAATATAACTGTACCTATGGCATTATATATAGCTTATATGTTTTATTTTGTTGGGCCTTGTTGGCAGCCACTTTTGGAGGATTTTGGGCTCTTGGGAAATGCCAGGTCTTGGGCTTTTTCCTCTGGCTCACCTGGGGTCCTTGCCTGAAGCCCATCTTGTGGTGCGTGGGTCTTCTGACGGATCCCGCCAACCTGGCTCGGAGCTTTACCAGAATCAGGTATCGGCCCGAGACCTTCAATGATGAGACACTCGGACGGTCGGACCTGGATATTTTTTAAAGGGGATTGTTCCATGGAAAAAACCCACAAACAATATCAACAAATGGGGAATTCTCCATGAAACATGGAGATTGAAGGTTCAAGCCGATGGCTTGAGGGTCATTCCGTAAACCTGTGGGTTCACATTGACCATATCAAGTTTTAATCCAAGGTTCAGCATCAAAATGGTGAGATTCCTTGGGTTTTGCAACCGTGTCAAATCTGTTTGTCCGAAAAATGGGGGATGGCCCCGATTTTATCGCTGTTTTATAGGGGAACATGATGATTTTTCATCCATGACCAACATTAGGGTACGCCATTTTCACAAAAACTCAAATCTTGTTGCAGCTTTCATCCCAAAGTCTGGGATGATTATCATTTCTTTTTATAGGCTTGGGGTAATCGTGAATCTAATGGTTTATCATCATGCTTCTCGGTATTTTCTGGCCATTTCCGGGTTTACTCAACTTCTGGGACAAAAAAAAGTACTTTGGGAATCTGTTGAAACCAAATGACCAGGTTTGTTTGATTGGTGATGTGTGAATTTTCCAGGGCATTCCTCAGAAACATATGGAAACCAAAGGTGGGCCACTTTGCTGAACCAAGTGATCCAAGTACCGTATTCACTGCAATTTGGGCTGGTGCTTTGGAACCCCAGGAGTTCCATATAGATTTTGCGGACAGCCACCAAAAAGATTCTGCGAGACCCTCAGAAATAATTTCTATCACCAATGCAAACCGTAACCCATTAACGTAGCTTCAAGATCCTTAAGATCAAACGGAACACAAATTAAGGAAGATATTTTGATGTGTCTTTTAAACATTGGGTCCATTTGGGTCCCCTTAGCCCATCTTAGCCCGAAATCAGAAATCTCAGGACTTACGCCTCAAACTGTGCCATTTGTTTGGTGGACTTTGCTGCACCCGATGACATCGCCCTGGCTCCCTGTGCCAACGGCCGGCACGTCTTTCACCGTAGCTGCTTGGCGAGCTGGATGCGCACCGCACAGACCTGTCCGTTGTGTCGCAGTCCGCTCAATCCCAGAAGTTCTCAACGCGGAACAGCAGAGATACCTGGACTTTATGACTTTGGTATACCCTCTGGTTATGACTAACATAGCCATGGTATAGCTGGCCCATAGAAATAGATGGTTTACCGTTTTTAAAAATGGTGATTTTCCATGGCTATGTCAGTTTACCAGAGGGTAAATTTTGTTTGATGGTTTTCTCCATTGGTTGATAGGAGATAGACAAGTTCGAAAGCTGGCTTTTTTCTAGGGGACACATCATGGAACTAAGATCCAAAAATATGTTTCTATCTTTCTATTGGGTTTCTATAATCCACTGGGAATTGGAGAAGCTATACTCTTTTTTTAGGGGGGCCAACCAGTGGAAAGTGCCAGGATGGAAGAAGCTCTCGCGTCATGATTCTCCCATCTTCCCAAAAAAACGTCCCAATGTCATCTGCAAAATGGCATCGCATTTGAGAAAACCAGCCATGGGGTCTATTGATCCGGAGTTTCCGTCGTCCTTCCAGATGTCGCCTGAGCAATTGATGCCGACAAGATGTCGACGATGTGGACGGCTGATGAAAGAAGCCGTTGAGGAAGTTTGAAAGGGTGAATGTTTGATATGTTCAGAAACCATAGCCCATACCCTCCCAATATCACATATATACTGTATATATATATATTAGATATAATGATTATCACGGGTCTTGGGTGATGTTTGGTTTGAATGATTTTGAACGGATAATATTATATATATAATATATAATATATAATATAAAATATAATATATAATATATAATATTATTTAATATATATATAATATAATATATAATATAATATATAATATATAATATAAAATATAATATATTATATATTACATAATATATAATATATAATATATAATATATAATATATAATATAATATATAATATATAAAATAATATATAATATATATTATTTATAGTATATAATATATAATATATAACATAATATATATAATACAATATTTAAGTATAATATATATATAATATATAATATATAATATAATATATAATATAATATAATATAATATATAATATAATATAATATATAATATAATATATAATATGATATAATATATACTATAATATATAATATAATATATATATATAATATGATATATATATATATAGTAATATATATATATATATTGCAACCCTCTGAGCTCGTCAGATATAGTTATGTCATGGTTACATGGGGTTGCAATATATATATACATATGTGTACATTGGACTAATTCACATGGTTGCAAAATAGTTGACATAACTAGTTCGCCAACTGACTCAAGGGTCTTCCCTGCATATGTTGCACAACTAGCTAAGTTTTAAAGGGGTCCATATATAGCTGGGGTTCCCATATCATTTTTTTTTTTTTTATTGTGCCCATAATTCTATAGCTTATTTGAGAGCTTCATATAATCTATCATATTCTATGCCCCCAAAATAATTAGCTATAATATAATATAATATAATACAATATAATATAATACAATATAATACAATATAACATAATATAATATAATATAATATAATATACTATACTATAATATAATATATATTCATAATATATATATATACATAATATATACATATACATAATATATATTATAATATATATATAATATTTTAATATATAATTATAACTATATATATATATATTTCCTGGTGGTTTCTCCCACAGGCGAAAAACCAGGGGGGGGCTGTTTTTTCAGGTGAAGTACTACCACGAGGAGGATGCCGAACGCGCCCTGATGAAGCTGACAGGCTGCGGTTCGTTGGGTATAATTTGTCGCTAAACGATGGTTATGTCCATGGGATTTCTTGGTGAGGTAGTTAGGTTTTGTTTTTTACCAGCAAAAGTTCGAAGGGGGTGATTTCATGGTATTTTGTGAGATTTTATGGGACTAAGCTAGCTAAGTTGGTTAAGATAAGTAGATTCGTTGTGTTGGGTTTGTGGTGGATCATGATATATCGAACTAGTTGGATGGCCCCCCCATAAATCAGACTGCTCATGTTGTGGCTTAGAATGATTGCCATACTAAACATTTGAGGCTTTGATCTGAAGAAGGTAAGTGTTCTCGTGGAAAAAAAAAAAGGACGCCAGTTCTTTGCATCAATGCACGTCCAAAGTGGTGCATTGCATGCTTGGCCAAAATCTTTTGATTTGGCCGCTTGGCCAAATATCTTCAAATATATCTACTTGTGATGCTTGAAGAACATTCTCTGTCCTGCGACTTTTTCAAGGTGCAACCCACAACCCCCAACCCCATCCAAAAACCCACCCTTGCTGGGAGGATTGTCACCTCAATCTTTTTTGTTTACAATGTGGTAAACCCAATGCCATCAACAATCCCAACAATCACCATTTTTATGGGTGGGATGAAAACAATCCACACATGGTAGTTGTTTATGGCAGCCAGGCTTTCCCATGTTATCGCCAAACAAGGTCCAGGTCACCCCAGGGATGGAAAAACGCGAATGCCATGCCGTGTTTTGTGGGCGACACAACTGGGGTTATGGCACTGTTATGGCTCAATATTTTAGTTCAGAATGCCAGAATTCATAGAATTCCTGGACAAAAACCCACAAGTGTCGCAACCGAAAAATCATATTTTGCCCTATCCTGCATTTTGGGACACACCCAAACAATGATTAAGAACATGGATATATATATATATATATAGATGGATGGATGGATAGATAGATATAGATGGTTTGCCAGTCACCAACCCCATCTATTCTTTGTTCCGAAACAGTTGGGATAGCGATCGCCAGCTCAAATGTCTTTACTATTCGGTAACAAATGGCAGTTGTCAATGGGAATATCATCTACAAATAATGATTGTCCCTTTCCATGTTTGATTACCGGCGGGTATTTTCAAACTCAGGTCGCGACATCACTTGAATGGTGAGTAGGATTCTTGGTATCCCTAAATGACCAAGATAATCAGGTTGGTTAATTCTCATAGTCTACCTACAGATTGAATATATCTATATTATCTATAATGTTGGTTCTTTGTTGGCTATTATGTTGATTAGGTCACCATCAAACAACCAATTACAACAATTACAACCACGGCACATCATAATGGAATCCAGCAATTGGACCCAACACTATCCCAGATATGCTTCAACCCTATACTACAGGATGGTGCCCCCCCAGTTATAAGTTGGTTTATAAACCCCATTAACTATAGTTATATCATGTTATATCTGCCATAAACCATAGTTATGGGAGTTATAAACCAACTTAGCTAACTATGGGGCACCACCTTGTATAACAAACATTGCTGAAGCCTTTCCAACCGTCCAAAAAATCACCGGCCCCAAAAAAGACCTTCGGACCAGGCCGTTTCTACAGTGGCAAGTTGATCCAAGCCGAGTACACCACGGTGAGCGATTTCCGTGAGGCGCGTTGTCGAGCCTTCCACGAAACGCGCTGCAATCGTGGCGCCTATTGCCACCTGGTTGGGACGAATGGCTGGCTTGGGAAAATGGGGGTTGTGACGATTTCGGGCACCCGAAATCATTTAGTAGTTGGTGAATGTACTTAACATCTGAACACTTAAGGATTATACATGTTTAGCATAAGTAATATTGTTTAACAAAAGTCAAACTAGGTTTCATAATATATCCATGGTTAGATGGGATTATGAACCAACAAAGATAGCTGGGGAGGCCGTACCCAAAGTGGGGCTGCATTTGCAACTCAAGTAATCATGGCTACACTATAGAGAGCCAGATGCACGTACCTTCCCTCCCCGATGTTTTTAAAACAGGGGACACACCCTCAACCTGTTGCCCCCGCCAAAAAAATCAATCCAAACTAATACTTTCGCAATTTTCCATGTTGTTTCACTCAAATCACTTAAATCCATTGATTGCCCAGGCAATTTCATGCACATCAAGCACATTCCCCGTGCCATCAAGCGTCGTGTTGTCCGAGAGATGTACGATGACCATCCAGAATACCTGGGGCAAACAGTCTTTTGGCAGCACCTAAAAAGGCTGCAGATGGGTGAGAGTAGCATGTGGAGGTGTTTGGTGCTCATGTACTAGTGGCTTCCCTTCCAACTGGAGTTTTCCTAAAATGATTCGGGGGTACATCCGAGGCATTGGACCTAATGACTTAGTATTGAACCCCCTCCAAAAAAATTGCAGATACCTGCTGAACCGTTGTGAGTCTTGGCAGAATGATAGGACATACAAAAACCGTAAAAAATGATATGCAATGATGATGTTTTAAAAGTACAACAGATACAGTCATGGTCTAACTGATATAACGTAATAATAAAATGTAATAAATTTACTGACTTGGTCAGAGGCAAAACACCAAGAACTTGGATGTTACCCTCAAAAATCAGCGATTCACGAAAACTCAAGAGCACACTCAAGTCATACGCCCAATTTCTAATAGTCCCAGAATTGAAGGGAGAAAACTGAAACTGGAAAAACTGGAAAAACTGGAAACGGCAACTTTTATTTCATGGTAAAGACCATTTTTTTTTCTTCAGATTTTCCCAACGAGACATCCATTTTTCGACGCATCCCCGAGGCCAAGAAGTCCAAGAAGGACAAGGACAAGGACGACTGCTGGGATGACCATAAATCAATCACCCAACTGGACCATCGCACATACCCGGCCTGGTAAACCAACAAAAAGCTAATGAACATGGCCATAGAAATAGTGGATTTACCCAGCTATAAAATGGTGATTTTCCATAGTTATGTAAACGTTCACCAGAGGGTATGTTTGGCTGTTTTTTTGATGGACATGGTGCTGTTTTGTGGTGATGGATCCTTGCATTTATTGATGTTATTTGCCAGCTTATCCTCGTATTTGGTGCTGATTTGCGCATCAAGAAATCGTACAGCATTGGTGAAGTTGCGAGGATATGACGAACTTTTTCTAGATCTTGGAAGCAAGGTTTTGAGGTACCCTCCGGTAAACTAAGACTTTGCTATGGAAAAGCACCATTTTGTTAGCTCGGTAAATCATGTTTTTTTTCATGGCTTCCAGCTTCCAGGGCTTCCAGTTCGCGAACATCCCTGAACTTCTTGGGGAATCCACCCGGAAATGAGTGACTTGTAAACGAGCGTTTACTGTGACTTACCGTTAGGTTCATTCCAATTGTTGGGTTAGTGTTAGTGGTTTAAACAATCATTTATCAGTTGGAAGAAATCTTGCTTCAGACTAAGTTCTATCAATTTCATTCAATTTCCATCATGTTTTCGATCATCAAACTATTCGAACAGACCATTCGCTTCGCCGCAGGAGCGCCGTTCCCGCTCCCGGCGCCGAGACAAGGAGAAGAAGGTGCCGGGACGGCCGGGCACGTCGGGGTCGTTGAACATTTAGTTGGCCATAAGTATATGGGTAATAAGAAAAAATGGGGTCGAAATATATTCAACTACATTGTTAAGCTGTTTATATAGTTATAGTTATATAATTGTTGATTACTTAGACTATAGTTACTAATGCCACTAACATTGTATAGTTACCATGGCTAATATTTTTACGGCCAGGTGCTGTGTGTTGCCCGGAAGGTTCAAATGGCGTTTAAACATGTTTAAGCATTATCCTTCAACATGCTCAAACACCCGCGCAGGGCCAGTGCTTTGAGATTTCCCAGACGACGAACCCTAAACCCTAAAACCCTAAACCATCCTAAACCCCAAAACCCCAAACCCAAAAATCCCAAACCCTAAAACCCTAAATCCTAAAACCTAGGCTCTGAAAGCTTTGAATCCTAAACTGGAAAACACTGCTTATACGCAGTATTTTCTGCAATCTCTCCTATCATATATTCGACAGCACGATATTCTCAATGTTAATGTCTGGGCAACACACGGCGTCTGTGGGTATTTTTAGTGATGGTGCTGTGAGTGAACCCCCCCCGCAAATCTTGACAATGATTGATCATGAATCTGGATAAAATTGATCACGACCTCACGTCGCGAAGTCAATGGAATGTTGGTTTATTTGGAATCATCCTGAAATGACCTCATTTGAGGTTAGTCAATGATTATGATTCACCGGGAAATTTGCAAGTCCCTCTTTGAATTGCCATCAATTAGTTGTAAAATCGCAGCATGTTTGGGCACACCCCGTTGGACAAGCAGGGGTCCGCATAATTTTCCAGATATTTCTCATGGTCGGGGGACTTAAACATCACACAAAAGTGGTGGCTGAACAATACAAGTACTCAACCAATTTAGGTGATGGTACTGTAGTAGAGACTACAAGGAATCCTGGGTTACTTGAATTAGGCGAGCTCGTGAATTTTCGCGAAGTTGGATAGAACCCATGAATTCATATGAATTCAATGAATCCCCCCTGGATCTTCAAGTAGCACTTTTTTCGGTATTTTTTGCCGGGATGGACAGAAGCGTGCCTTGGTTAGTTGGCCAGTGGCCATCCCAAAAAAAAAGGGTTTAAAACTGGCGACCGAAGCCTGTCCTCCCGAAGCCTGGAATCATGGTTTAGGGAAATCACTGTCCAAACGGCCGCTATGATAATTCATAATATTGAAATATCTTATGTCAATTGGATGAGTTGCAAGATTCCACATGGTTCCCTACAAAGAATCAACATGAAGTGGGTGATTTGGAAGGTTGTTCCATGATTTCCCTACTATAAATCGCTCAAAAAGACAGCCTTTTCTTCTGGTCCCTTGGCACAAGGGTGGTGCCAACTAGTTGTAAGTTGGTCCATAAATGTATCATTGGCTACCCATAGATAGATACATTATCTACCATGAACCCAACTCAGACTAGTCAGAAAAACAACTTTGCCAACTAAATCCCATTAAATCGGATTAAATCCCATGAAATCCACTAAATAGCATTAAATCACCATTATCGCTGGTAAACATCTCATAAAATTGCCAGGAGAAGGACCGCGACCGCGACCGCGGCGAGCGCACGGACGCTCCACCTGCTCGACAAACTTCGCAGGAGCGTCGTGCCATGATCGCTTCCTGGAATGCAGAGAAGGAGACTTGGCGGGAGAACTTCGTGAAAAGTGCGAAAGTTCTATGGTGAATCATCAAATATCGTCTAACCATAATGGGGAAATGTGTTTTGTTTTGGTGTAGGAATATTATGATCTTCGTGGGTGAAGTCATAGATAAGGTTTTCTGTATCTTTAAGATAGGGTCAACTAACAATACTTATTCATTACTGATGTTATTACTAGACAAGTTGTAGCGGTTTGCCCTAGGGCAAACACACAAAAAGATATGGAAAAACAATGATTTCCTACATAATAACTAATATATTCATAAGTATTCAATAGTATTCATAAGTTCATAAGTAATAAACACTCCCCTTTCTATTGTTTTTTTTTGTGGGTAAGCTTTAGATGGGAAGATAGGGTTAACTAACAATGGGAAACTTGGGTCTGTGTTGATTTCAACCATAGATAGGGTTTGTGTCGGGGTACATATTGATAGTTGTTTATGGGGTTTTATCTACGCAGTAAAGGAAGAGACTTGGCGGAGGGGATGCTGGTTTATTTATTTTTTTTAATTTTTGTGGTTTAAGCATCACATAACCATCATGGGGATGTGATGGGATATGATATGGGAATATGGGATATAGTTATATTTGTGTATTATGTTATTGCAATTCAGCCAGATGTATGCGGATGGCATCCGCATTCTGTGGATGATATGGGTTTGGTATCTGACTTAAAGGGGGGCTGGGTACCCAATAATAAATGCTGTTTTGGTATACAGTATCTTGATGGGGAACATGACTGAACAGGATACAACTCGTGGCAAACCAAACATTATAGGCCTATAATATGGAATGTAATATGGGATATAAATGGGATATAAATGGGATATAAATGGGATATAAATGGGATATAAATGGGATATAAACATATATATATATATACTCTGGTATATGACATGGCATTTGATATCAAAGATAAAACCAACATTATGACTGGTAATTGGGATAGCACTCATCACAACTTGGTGGCCTTAGTGGCGAAGTTGGTTTATAATAAGGTTACAGTTACCCTCTGGCTAAAAAACTATGGACAATCACCATTTTTAATGGGTAAATCAACTATTTCTATGGCCATTTTCAATAGCTATGTTAAATTACCAGAGGCTAAATAGGGTTTAGGCTTTATGGTAGATACAATATCAAACTAGTTCGACATGTGCAGACCACCAACGCTAATGATTGTGAGGAACCACAATGGGAACTCCCCAATGGAGGCTTCAACGTTTTTTTTTTCTCTATACAACTATATTAATGGAGGTTTCCTAAGTCATAGGGCTACCCCCAGTCATCCGTTTTTGCCTGGGATTTTCCATGAAATAAACCATCTATTTTTGGTATCCCCCATTGATGGAAACCCACCAGGGGATGGGATTCATGGCAACCATGGTGGATGCTATCAACATGGGTAGACATTGGCGTTTGGGAAACTGACTATCAACTATTTGTATGCAAAGGTGTATCTAAATATATATATATATATATGTATATATATGTAAATATATATATATATATTATATGTATATATATATGTATATATATATATATATTATATTTTATATATTTGTATTTAAATATATATATATACACACACTGTAACATATATATATATACACACTGTATATTACTGCATATAATGTAAGGCATTCCCAACGTTACTGAGAGTATGACCATATACTATGGTAATTACTTCTGAATGTGTTGCCCCTGAAAACTCCGACGGGCGAGAAGATATTCAACATGGCCATGGTTCGGCCTTGTGTAGGATCCACAGTCCATTCCTGAACGTTTTTGGAGTTATGATACATCCTTTCCAGTTTAGGGGTATATGCAAGAAATACCAATGACCGCACATAGAGGATAGTTTATGACTAGAAATCATATATGAAATCATTGTGGATCCCCCACATAAACCCGTAGAAAATCCCAGCTGTACCACTCAGATCCGAGGAAGGCGGAGCTGTGGCATGAGCTGAGAGATGAAGAGTGGCACGCGAGAGTTCGTTGAGTTGAACATTGCAAGGGTTGACAAGTGGGGGACATAGCTATAGTATTTGTATGGATTATATATATATAATTATATATATATATATATACCAACAAACATAACTTGGGGGGCACCCCACATCGCCTGTGAATTTCCGTTCAGCCAGAGATCTAATCCTCAGATCTTCGCGTGTGTCACCAGCTTTTGATACACCGAGTTCGCAGCGGGAGCGCTGAAAATCGGGCAGCTGGGCATCGCGGCATCGGTTTCGTCAACTTACGAATCGCTCCCGGTGATAAAGGTATACTACTGGCTTAGAATAAAACTGGCCTATATAACTTGGGTACTTGTGCGGTTCATCCCATTTGGTAAGTAGGTTACAAACACAGTTATAGGATGTTATAAGTGCATACATTGGATGACCGTTTTTTTTCCCACTAGCAAAACAAGGGATGTAACCTTTCTGTTTGGTGGTTTGGAAATGTTTGGAACATTTTTTATTTTTCCGTACATTGGGAACAATAATTCAAACCGACTTTCATATTTTTCAGAGGGGTTGAAACCACCAACCAGCTTTATTCTAATGAATGTTTTTTCGGGATTTGGTTGGACTAAGAACTTCCCACTTCGGGCGATGTTTCAATACTTGTGGCTCCACTTTTTGACCGATACAAAATAAGGACCTCAAACACCAATGAGTCTTTTTTTTCGCCTCAGTGCAGGTGATGCCTGGTTTGATTTGGACATGTCTTTATTGGACATGTCACCATCATTTTTTGCTGTTTATAGTGATTACAACTGGGATTTATAATACAACTGCGTGGGATGATGCACCCATCTATCTGAGGGAGCGGTGAGCCATGACAGCTCACATGTGAAATCCACATGTTTTTTGTGAAAAAATCCAAACATGTGAAACATGGGGGATTCCCTACCATTCGAAGCCTTGCTTCGCTTGCGGCAGGTGGTGGCTGGTGCTACGGCCGAGCTTTTTTGTGCCTCGGATTTAAGGCGGTTGGATGCTACGGTTGGATACCGATTGGATACCGAGAGGAAGAGATTCCGGCGAGCGGGGAATATGAATCTGCTTTCAAGACGTTTGTGTAAGACGTAGACAGTGAACCAGTTGAATTATCCATGTGTTTGACAGGTTTTGTACATATGTATGTATAATATATGATTATGTAAATTGTATATATGTATATATATATATATATGTATATATATCCGTACTTATATACATGGTAGCAGTGGCCTTTTGAGCCCCGAAGTTGACTTTTTTGGAGTCATCATCCTCCAGGTTGGGATTCCAAAAATCCCAGCAATCGAGGTATAAAAACCACTTTTGGGGATGGTGTATTATTGGGTTTACCCCATCAAGATTCAGAGAGTTTGAGGTGTGTTTTTTCCCTCAGACTTCGACACAGTTGCGTTTTATTTGTTTTTTTTGAGGTATCCATGGCGTTCTCACCGGATGCTGGTGGTTTTAAAGATCAACAGCGAGACGAGTCCTTTGAACTCAAAAAAAACCAATTTGTTGGATGGTTCAATACTCAAAACTCAATGAGTCTGTCTGAGTATGTAATGACCTTAAATCTGTGATGTCTTTGGCCTGGCCCCCCTGCTATAAAATGCTATAAAATGCTGTTGTCTCAACAAAAAGGGTGCCCCATGCCAAACTCCCTAGAAGGTGAGGCCCCCCAATTATAAGTTGCTTTACAAAGCCAGTTATAGTTATGAATACGATAAACATACTATAAATATCTATAAATACCCTAGTTATTCAATGTTATTCAAGCATCAATTATTCATCATGTTTAATAACTAGTTCGTTATATCTTCCATAAACCCAAGTTCACCAACATGTAAGTGCGTCAACTTAGCAGGGGTCTCACCTTGTGGCCGCACTTGGATAGTTCCTCAGTGGAAATGTCAGGGCCCTGTAGATGGTACACCACAATTTCCTCGTCCTTTCCACATTTTCCACGACGCGTCAACCAAATTTGCGGACCGGGCCAAGCTGTGTAGGGAATATTTGTTTGGCCAAGCAACAAGAAATCGATGGGGAACATCTGCAGGAAACCATGATTTTTACGAGTTTTTACCAGCTTTCTTGGAGGGGCGCTTCATGGCTTTTCCTCTAAATTGTCCAAAAAACTCTGGATGTACATGCCTGGCAAGCCACCCCCAAAAAAAACTGTGCATGTAACATAAATCATTGGAACTTCGAAAAACATCTTGCAGCCTTAGCACAACAAGACCGTATGAAAGTCACTTCAATCTCCGAATCATCCAAGATATTCTTCGAATCAACTCCAAGTCATATATATTTAGAAAATACTTTGAAGAAATATCTGGGCACATATGTCGTACATATCAACATATCATTCAAACAAAACTCATCTCGGTGGCACAAAGAGAAATCGGCCACCTTTGGAGATGCTGAAAATGCTGAAAACCTGGTCACTTGACCCAGCTGATATCATATCGTGTTTCAAGACAATCCGAAATTCATTCCTCAAGAAATCTCATAATTTTGGGTTAACTATGTTAAACATTGTTAAACTACTTGCAATTACAATGAACTGAGTGGACACATCAAAGCATCATACCGCGATCCACTTTTTTGGTTTGGCCATGGACTCTCCAGTGCCGCGCGGCGTCTGCGGCACTGCGACTCCGACTCCCCGCTCCTCACCGGGAAATGAAACTTGGAGGAGGCGCTTAAGCTGCGAAACGCAGCGAAGATTTGCGGTTTGTGGATGACCAACGGCTGATTTTGATTGGAAATCCCATGATGACTGGCGAATCTAAAATCTATATGGAATACGTTTTGATATTTTGAGAGCCCCTTAATCAAGCGAACCCCTTAATCAAGCAAATCCAAGTATTCTGAAGTGGTGAATGACTTAGAGATTTGTCTCTTTTTTTGGTTCAGCAAGTGTTGAATTCAGATGAATGCAGAGAAAAACTCAAGAACAAACAATTTAGATCTGTTTAGGTGTTCTTTGTGACCCTAACTAGTCATAGAGTCATAGTCATATTTGTTTGAAATCAGACACAATTATTTTCAGAATAGAGTTTATCAGTGGGATTACCTGCTTCCTGAATCAATGTTGCAGCCATCGCAGCCTTATTATAGGGATTTTTGCCTGCTGGGTCAAGCTTTCATCAACTTTGATCATTTCCAGCATCAGAAGCGGCTAATGTCCATCAATGTCGAGTGTTCTAATTGAGCACTTTCAAAAACGGCCGGTTGATGAATATTTCGGGGGTTACTAATCGCCCCTTGACACACACACACACACCAATACTTATTCTTTTGTATTCATTTGGGGATTTTCATGGTCCAAGAACTAGAAATCCTGATAAAACGACCACCATTCTTTTGGATTCTTTTGGCATTGCTCTTTCCCCATTTGGATTTTCCATGTCGGTTTTCCCAATAAACAAACACCTCCCTTCGGCAGGCAGTCTTCTCATTGGAGTTGCCAGCATGGGATAGCAGCCAGCCCCAGCGCACCTTGGAGCAAAGATCCCTTATTTTTTGATTCAATCTAATGATCTTGATATAGTCTTGATAGGTCCATGTGATTGTAGTCATCATTGATTCAATATATCAGAGATTAAATTATATGGAGATATCATGTAATATTGTATATTTATGTATGTAATAATATATATATATGTATGTATTATATTATATTGTATATATATATAGATATATTATATTATATATTTTATGCACTATGTAAAATGATTCTGCCTGTGATGGGCCAACATCTAGGGCCGCAGGGCTCTGCGTGGAAAAACACCTTTGGAGTTTTCAGTGCTACGCTACGTTACGCACTGCTACGAACGGCATTGGACGAGAACCATGAGAAAAACCAACAGGGTGGATATGTCCAGTAGCAATTCTGATATATATATATAGTTCTTATATGCACTGTAATAGCAAATGCATTAGATGAATATGAAATAATATGATCATATGTATATGTATATATATATATGTATATGTATATATATTATACGTGCATATACATGCATATATGGTCGATGATTCATGTACAAACACAACGAGCAATTTTTCCCTCACAAAAAAGTTTGTGAAGAAACTTTGAAATGTGTCAGAAAGATCATAACATGCATCACATATACACATGAACATGTCTGAGATGGAATGCACAGCGCCAACCTTCTCATTGTCCCAATCCGATATTTTTAACAGAGGAAACACAACAAATCTCACCCCCAGCAGGTCCCTTTTTTTCCTATACACCAAGGATAGTGGGGACCCATAGTGGAGGGCCATGCTACAACAAGAAATTTGGATTCGACCACCAAAACATAGGGATCTTATAGTCGTTAACATCCTTGATTTACATGAACAAAAAGTGCCTTAAGTTAGTTTACTACTCGTCGAACGATTGGATTTATATTTCAGTTAGAAGTTATAAGCTTAACCACCGTTTTTGCTGGAAAATCGACCATGTTTGCTGGACACTCCAGCGTTTTGCTGGAACAAACAGCCGATCTGTGGCCCCTTCCTTTCCGTTCAGGGAAGCCTACGTCCGCCTCTGCCGAACTTGTTGGGGATGTATTTGGCCAAGCCAGGCGGGCGACAGGATAGTTTCAGGGGAATCATCCCCAAAATTGGTTGATTTCAGGTTAGTGAAATATCGTAATTTACTCAGATATAAATGGATATATGATATGGATTGATATGGCATCCTTTTTACAAGAGTGCTAAACTATGGGTACCCCTTAAATCATTGGTTTTCCCATTGGTTTAACCATTGGGGGTACCCCAAATCATCTCATGGAAAAACCATGCCAGCAGTGAGTTGGATCCTGTAGGTCATCATCCACAGATTTCCACAGGGCATTGGGGGTCGTTTGCCCATGTTCAGAGCCATATAAAATAGTGGTACCCTCTGGTAAACTAACATAACAATGGAAAATCACAATTTTTCATAGGTAAATCGACCATAAATTGCCATACATGGCCATTTTCAATAGCTATGTTTGTTTACCAGAGGGTAAATCATGGTAAATCATCGCTCAATTTAACATCCAAACATGATCAAGCAACAAGAAATTGGAGATATTGAAGATCCACCGCACCCTTTGAGGATAGGTTTCAAGGTTTTTCAAACGATATTTGGTGTGGTGGTACCTGAAAATGTTGGGAACAACCCGAAAATCCCATGCTTTGACAAATTAATTGCCTGATACAAGTTGACATTTTGGGGGTATACCCCATTTTCAGACACGCACATTTTTCATCACTCCAGAAATGACTCAAACATATGCATGTAAGAAGAGTGACAATGTTTTTCAATTTATATACAAGTAGCACTATTTAGCTAAACAACGGCGGTTCATCAGGGTGTGTGTGTGTGTTGTATATGTTTTTCTATATCTATATATCAAATGTATTCAAATGTACAGTGTGTGTATGCGTATACATATATGTATAGATGTACATATATATATATATATATCATATATGGACCATATGGGCCAAATACATGCAGTAAACATTAAGTCAAATGGAATCATTTTACCAGACAGGATTTCTGAGTGAAACCAACAACCAGTTCTGTGATGGAAAACACTATGAAATCCACTTCGGCCGATCGTTTAATGTTCAGTAAGTGGTCGGCAGCCTATATAAATCACTACAGGATGGGGCCCCATAGTTAGCTAAGTTGGTTTGTAAATATACTAGCAAATACTAGCAATATCTAGCAATAGTGTATGATATTTAGAAATATGTTTAGGTGGGGTTATAAACCAACTTATAACTAGGGGGCCCCATCCTGTATATTGGAAAAAGTCTGGGGTGAACATCACATTTGAAAATGTCTATAAGCCAACCATTGCAATGCCAACTGAGTCCTGCCCAGCTTTGTTGACAAATCGTCATATCATGTAATATCAGTGGCTAGATGAAAGATTTCTTCAGGAACTATGCCGCATCCTTCAGAAACTAGCCATCTTCAGGACAGTTCAGGAACGAATAATCCCTGGCTCAGGAACATTTTGTAATATCCAGGAACTAACCCCTGGTCATGCCAGTTTCCTATTTTCAGCACTACTATACAGTTGCATGGCGTTGGTAATCTTTGTTTTTAAAGTTTTCCCGCTCACTGCCCTACAAAACAAGCGCACGACTCTGGTGGTAAGATTTATTAAAACTCCTTCCCCACGTGCCCTACAATAAAGTTGCACGACTGGTGAGATTGTTTTTAAAATTTTCTCACCCCCCCCTGCCCCAGTGCACGACTCCGGTGATTTTTTATTTAAATTCCATCCCACTGCCGAACAATACACTTGCACGACTCTAGTAACATGTAATTAAACATGCCCCCCTGCATAATTAGTTCGTTTATCCAGAACATGTTTTAGTTTCCGAAGAAAGGTTTTTTTAGTTCCCGAAGAACATGTTCCAGTTTCCGAATAAGATAGTTTCCGAAGAACACGCTTTAGTTGCTGAAGAACACTCTTTTGTTCCCGAGGAAAACATTTTAGTTCTTGAAGAAAACAACTACCCTGGCCATAGTCAATGTATTTATATGATTTTATAATATGTATTTATCATTATTTATCTGGGGACGGGTCAACGATTATTATACCATATTTTGGGGAATACCATCCATTCATCAGTTGTGAATTAGGGTACCATCCGGGTACTGCCTAGGGGACGCACAGAGGGATGTGAGTCCTTGTTCGCGTGTGTGGAAACTCAGAGTGCAGGGAGGCGTGAGCTGTGCTGAAGATGTCAGTCTTGTAGAGGTCTCAAAAAGAACCCTGGGGTAAACAGCAAAAGATGTGGAAAACCCATGACAAGCCATTCATGGTGGGTTTTCCACATCTATGTATAAACGGTTACAGGAGGCATATCCCATTCAATCCCATGTGGTACCCTCCGGAAATCAAACGTGCCTTGCTGGAAAATCCGACATATAGTTCGATGATTTTTCCATTTAGACCTCCATTTATTATTTATAACGGATTGTCCAGCCAGCCATGTTTGTTTTCCATTTGATTACACACACTTCTAAAGGTTGGGGACAAAATCCGCCTTGCTTTTCTCAGGCAAATTCACGTGGTCGCCGAGAGGGCGACTACTTGCGCTCGGCAGCCCAGAGGGTGAGCACCATGAATCCCCATAAGTTGGGATATAACCCCTATATCACCGGGGGTATCCGGTATCCATATATAACTAGGGTATTCTGTAATTAGTAATGTGGAGCTGCACCTCCAAGTATTGAATATGAATCCCATCTCATGGTGGTTGGGTGGATGTAAGTCCCCTACTTGGGACCATTAACAATTGGGGTGTGCAAAAAAGCGAACGGGGGATGGGATTAGTAAATGGGGAGCCAGTTGGAAGGATTCTTAGAGTTTCACAATCACATGATAGCAACCATTTTTGTTTTGTTGGTCTGAATATAGATCCCCCAAAAATTCAAAGGTGTTAAACGTAATTTCCCTCTCAACAAAGCAGTTTTGGTCTCTAGCTCATTTGGAGAGAGCCATTTTGATAAACGTTTGTGCAGGAGGGCTGTCTATCTTAGGTGATCTGATCAGTGTGCGTTGATTTCATCGCACTTTAAGGGCGGATTTGAGGGTGTATTGTGGTCAGCGTTCCCACCATTTTATTTATCCCCGGTGTTACAACTGCCTCCGCGCCATACCCTTCTCATTATAAATAATAGAACACAACATAATTTATTAGTTTTTTTTTTTGTACGGGACGGCTTTTTATGAAAATCATGTATGGATGGTAGATTTTGTACTTGGTTTTTGGTGCTGGAAATCAACGGCCACGTATTTTATAAATGAAAAAAGGCACCTTGATTTTCCAGTGGCATCTTCCATGGCCCCTGCGGTGCTGACTGTGCTTGAGGGGAATTCATGGCGTGCAGTTTATAGTGGTGTTTGTTGCAAGTCCCAAAAATGAACCATATCATTCATTCCATAGATTCAAAACGTAAAAGAAACACACATTGTGTCACATGTCATCGGGATATTTTCAGCTTTGAACGATTTGACCTTCCATAAAACCCTTTATAGTGTTGATATATAATTTTTGTGGGTACTGCATTTAATAATATAATATAATATATACACACGCCTATTGTTTTTTTATGTACTGCCTTGGGGTGGGGACACACCAAAGCCCAGGAAACATGAGGATTCGACATGTTTCGACTCTCAAGTTGACCCCACTGCCGTGGTTGAACCACGTTGAATGCTGCTTCTTCCATCCAGCACCATGCGCTGGTCTCATCAAGTCAGGCCTTCCCTTGAAACCACGAAAAAACTCCCTGAATTGGAGGATATTTCATGGTAAAGATTTAGTAAAGACCATGGTTTCTGGTTTAAAAAAACATAAATCAAACGAACAATTTGTGAGATCAAAACCTTGCCGCGACAGGTGGTGATGGTGATTCCATCATGGGTGAAGTACAGGCACCGAAAAGTCGGGAAGGATGCGCAGAGTCCCCATGATGAACCACTGGAAATGTAGACCGAAATGATGAGTTGAGGTCATACCATCGGGTAAATAAACATAGCTATTGAAAATGGTGATTTTCCATAGTTATGTTAGTTTACCAGAGGGTACCTCCAGTAACTGTATATATATATATACCTGGATCTTCGAAAGGACACAAATAATTGTCCGTTTGCAAGATTTCTGCTCTTAGGGCGGATTTCTTGTGAAGGAGCTGGAAATTGTCATTTTTTTACTACTGTTGTCAATTTTGGATTTCGTACCTTTTGGGCTGATCTTACTCTACTTTGCGTAAAAATGTGTCGATTTTTCTGGGCGAAAATTCCCAAGAAAAGGGCGGAAATACCCGGGCAGATTCATCATAACTCAAAAATGAAAACATGAAGTGGTAAGTTTTGTCTTGAAATGGTCATTTCTATTTTGAAATGGGCAAATCTGCAGAAAATGGACAGAAATCAAACCAAAATCTGCCCTGGAAAGAAATTTGCAACCAATGAATACCCAGGTATATATATATATATCTCTCTCTCTATGTTCTTCTATATAACAACCATAACTGATTTACGGAAATATAATGAAAATTAATGATATATATTATATAATATATATTATATATACATAATATGTTTTTTGTCCACCAGGACATAGAGTCTCTTCGACGTGGGATCGTGATTATATGTGCAATCAATGTATATAATTATATTATGTATACTATTATATACTTATATTATGTGTATAATATATGTGTATGTATATATATGTGATAATATATGTATGTACTTGAAACGGTCCCTCAACAATAATGTTCATCCCTTCATTTGTTCTTGGAGAAGAAACCGTTTCGGCTCCGTTGGTTTCGGCTTCAGGACCGCATTCGTGAGATGGAGGCGCGCATGGCCCTCGATGTGGAAAGCGACACCCATGAGGGCGCGTGACTTGGCATCTGGGAAAAAAAGCAAAAAAAACCTGGAGAAAAATGGTGATTCAATGTTGAATTATTCAAAGGGATCAAATGATGATTTAATCCCATGACGGATCCATGTATGGTATATATATGCTAATATTTGGGGTATATTGATGGTAAATGTTACCATATATAGCATACATGGATCCTATGGGAATGGAATATACCTTGGGGTAAACTTCGGAAAAAAATGTGGAAAGCCCATGGTTTTCATGGTTTTCCTAAAATGACCTACAGATAGCGGGTTTTCCATATGTCAGTTTAAAGGATGGTAGTACCCCCACAAAGAGATAGAACAGGTTCAATTTGTATACCACTCTTCTCGCATTTGTTCCTATGTTTTTTTTGGTGCTTTAACAAGTGAAACAATGTGACCTTCACTTCGAAATCAGTGTTTGGCGCCAGGGTGCATCCCAGAAAGTGCTTTGCACGCCCTTTTTCTAACTGGTATCCAATACATAACTGGAGTGTTAACCTATAATTAGTTATATATATATATGTTACTTAAGTATATTAACCTATAATTTTAGTTAGTATTTTTACCTATTAACCTATACTAATAACATGGTTAGTCATGAGTTATATTAGTCCATCTCGATGAGACCGATGATCCCACAGGGCCATCCCAGGCTGCGATACGGAATGCGGAATGCGTAGCGTAGCGAAAATCATCCGGCCAAGAGATTCTTTAAAAGAGGCTGCAGGGAAACAAAGCCCTTAAACAATTCTATAGTAATAATATGCTAATAGTAATTATATATCTAGAGTAATTATAGCTATAGAATATTTATATATAGTAATTATAGCTAATAGTACATACTATAATTACTATAATTACTATAAATATTCTATAAATATTCTATAAATAGTCTATAGATGTGCATACTATAATTAATATATATATATATATAATATCAGTAATTTCATGTGTACATATTTCCCTACTCAAAGCTCACATAGACCATGGATGCCATACATGAGCTAAGTAGCTTCCACTTCGGTAATTTAGTAATGACTTTCCATGACTTCCCCTTAATATCAAGGAGTCAAGGCATAGTCCCATGTGTGGGATGGAACGGGTTGTACCAAGCAATACCAAGCATGAACAATTGGTTTATGTATGCTCTTATATGTACCCTCTGGTAAACAGCCACATAACTATTGAAAATCACCATTGTTAATAGGTAAATCAACCATTTCTATGGCCATTTTCAATAGCTTTGTTGAATTACCAGAGGGTATATACATTGTATTATGTCACGCTTCACCTTTTAAGGATGATGTTCAAAATCGAAAAGAAAAACATATCAATCCATATCTTCAGCATCTTTAAAGCATATATATATATATACATAGATATATCTTTCTATATTTTAATAGATTCTCTCTCTCTCTATATATATATATTTCTATAGGGGATTATGGTTACATATCCCATAGGATCCATGTATGCTATATATGGTAACATTTACCATCAATATACCCCAAATATTAGCATATATACCATACATGGATCGGGTATGGTTACTCGGTTCCACGGTCAATTTTAGGGATTCGATGGGAACATGGCCCCATCATTCGCCCCATCATCAACTGAAGTCAACTTGGACCGATACTCCAGGGTCATGGCACATGTTCGAACGAATCGCACCAATCCATCAGGCTCCAGGGGCAACAGGGGCGTTGCAGGGGAGCGTTGAAGTTCTGGATTGATTCATAGAATTGGATGATGGGAAAATTTGCAGGAAAGCCCTATATTTGATGGTAAAAACCATGGTTTCCTGTAGATTTTCCCTTAAACCAATCCATTGATGTTTTTTTTTGCATCGAGCATGAAATGAACAGTGAATTTATCAGAGGAAATTCATGGAAATTTTCTATGGAAATCAAGTGTTTCATGAGGATTTCTCACCGCTCTTGGGGTAAAAACCCTGGGGTTTATTCTGCTCCACAAAGATGTGCAGCCATGAAAATCCCATGACTTTGCTTCAGAAAAGGATCTACATTCATGGTGGATCTTCCACATCTATGTACACGTTTACTCGAAGGTATGAAATGAAAACTAAAGTTATATTTTGGATATCGTATCACTGGTTTTTTCAACAGGCTTAGCCAATTTAACTGCAGATTTTTTAAGTTGTCAAAGTAAACCATGGTTCATAGTGGTTAGTAATGGTTTTTCTAATGGTTATTTAATGGTTGTCTACAATGACTAATAGTGGTTATTTAATGGTTAATAAGTGGTAAATATAACCTTTTTGTTGATTTTCCCCATTCGTTACTGGGATTCATTCCAGTTAAGGATCCGTGGATTCCCCTAGAAAACGATTCCGATGAAGCACCAAGTACAGTACCATCGGTTGGAACCTCGGAATAGACAATATGTGCATCAACCAATGGTTTTTAAATCGCGGGATATTGCTGTATATCCTTTGGAGAATCTCATGGGAATATCGTTTCCATTGTTTTCCCCTTCTTGGAGGGCCAAGTTATGCAGATCGAACACTGATAATTATTGGGTCACAATTTGATGGTTGGGGGTTCTGGGAATGGACATTGTCGAAGACTATGGTATGAATGCAATTTAAGATTATTTAAGGGTCAGCCGCAGCGTTTAAGGTCTGACCCTTGTTAGTCATCTTCCTGTTTAGCGACACAGCATCCATCTAACATGTCTCATTGGTTCTTTCAATCAGACTAATGCCTTTTTTTGTTTGAAATCCTACTTGTTTTTTTTTCCCCATAAATGTGGTTTTTGTTTTTTCTAATGATATATGGTTTGATATATATATATATCAACGGTTGACTTTACGTGATGTTACAATGCAAATACATTTCTGTGGATAAATTTGATCACGACCTCACGTTGCGACGTCACTGGAATGATGGGGATAGGAACCTACCAAAATTCAGGAATATACCCTCTGGTAAACAGCCACATAACTATGGAAAATCACCATTTTCAATGGGTAAATCAACTATAAATGGCCATTTTCAATAGCTATGTTAGTTTACTAGAGGGTAATGGAATCTGACCAACAATAGTTTGGTGTGTCAACTTGTCGCAGTAGTGTGAAAGTCATAGTCATAGATAATCATCCCAAGTGAGTAGGGGGAAAGAATGTTGAACATTTACCCTGATTGGTTTATTTGCCACCGTCCCCGTTCAACCTGCAGGGGTGACTGGTATAGCAGCCTCTGGATGGACTGAAGATAGCCAAGGCATTTGTGGGGCAGCGATTGGAAAAGGTTGTTCTTACCAAAGATTCCGGATATCACGAAATATTTGGAAATTGTCTGAGCAGCAAGAATTTGAGGAGAAAAAAGAAGTTTGGACGCATTGAACTCAGCAAAATGGTGGTACTTCAAGTACTTCCCAAGAATCCGGAACATGATCAATGATCAATGATCAATTATCAAACTAATGCTAGTAAAGCAACAAAATAAAGCACCCAGATGGGTTGATGGTTTATACCAGCCATGGTAAAATTGGGGGACGGTGGATCCAAATCCCGATGGCTGATCATTGTCTCGGGGTACCACGACTGGGGGCTATCCAGTTCGCCATGGAAAATCCCAACCAGAAATGGAGGTTTATTTCGCTGGGAAATCATCTATTTCTATAAATGGGCCATCGAAATCCCATGGCTATGTTAAATAACAAGAGGGTACCCCAAAATGCCAGCATCACTTGAGGTTTGCAGCTATGATTTCAATGAGTTCATGGCATTTGGATTGAAGTGTCTTATCGTTTGTCTTCGGAGTGCCTCTTTTTGGCACAACCCTAGTCTGCCATACTTGAGGAGTTTGACAATCTGGTTAGTTGCCAATGACACCAGGTTTTTTTCAAGATTTCTTGTTTCAATGTCAAACAATATTGTTTTTACTGTACATGTTTTTACTAAATTGGCTTTTCCTTTTACTGCATGGGTTTGATATGCCCTGTGGCCAGATGGGTGCCCCAAAATCCACTTTAACCAGTAATCATTTCCCATATCAAAATTGACATTTGACATACCACGGGAAGGGCCCCCGCTTAAGTGGGGTTCATAGTGGGTACCTATGGTTTGATAATGTTTGATGTTCTAAAGACCGACTTAAGAACTATATACTCGTATAAATAGAATTCTACGTCACTAAATCCACATAATCACCATATGTTTGACCCTGTAAATCCACATCATCCGCATATGTTTGACTAATTTGACTGCTTAAGTCACCATTTTCACCAGTATCAGGATTTTCACCTGCCTCAAAAGGTGAGGAGAAGAAACCGAGGCCGAAACGTTGCCGAGTTCCTTGGCCGAGTTAGTGGCTGGCAGGGTTGGAGATGCTGTGTATCATCTGTGTATAACAATCTATACATCCCCAATTGGATGGGTAGAAACTATACATCCTTTCGTTTTTTGGAACATCAATGGAAAATCATCAGCCAACCAGCAAAAGAGTATTTTATTTGTGGACTATCAAAGATTGACCATGTAACAGTCTATAACACATCTAGACAAATGTAGCTATATCAGATGATATCAGATGTATACCTATATCATATACATATAATGATAATATGTATATATATAATTATATGTACAGTACATACTACATAAGTGTATGAATAAGGAATATGTGCATAATATGTGCATAATATGTGCATAATATGTGCATAATATGTGCATATATGTATGGTGATGTATCTTGTATATGTATATACATATGTATATATATATACATAGGATACATACAATTTAGAGAGGGAGAGAGAGATAAAACGTATAAAACTAAGATTGGTACATTATATATATACATACAATAAGGAGTCGCCGAGAAGAAACCACAATCACATCACTGTCAAAGAGTTTCATGGTACCAGTGGTTTAGGGTTTTCCGCTAGAAGATTCCATTGGACAAGAGAAATGACCCCTTTAACTGAGAAGCAAAGCAAGCTGATGAGAAGTGCCAGTGAGTGGAATCGCCACTACCTTCCAAGTTGCACATCTGGAAAGTACAAAAAAAAAATGTAGAATAGATCGTGATTGTACCACAAATTGAATTTTTAGCACTTCAGGGATTGCATGTGTTTGCCATGCCTCCCGGAAGTTAGACTTGTAGCCGGGGATCAACACATCATGAATTTCTAGTGTGGGATGCACTGGTCTCAGGATGTCTCAGGGTGGCCATGGGGATAGATCAAGACCTACCAACAATCCCAGGTATTTTGGGCACCAGGGCGCCACATCATCCACTTTCCAACTTGGTCACTTTGCCCCAATTTGCCCCCTCCGAGATTCCTTTCCGTCCGGCTATCATCATGACTGTAGCCTTCGGCGCTTTATTGACCTGCGTCTTGATGCCACTTGGACGGACGGGACGGATGGAGCATGCAGGAAGAAGCAACATTTGGTGCAGGTATATATGTGCTGCGTTCCATTCAAAATTCTTATTATCTCAGCAAAAACAATCAAAAACAGGTGACATGTTTTTTTTTTATGTGTACAAAAAAAAACACGATATCTACAATGACTCGACAAGAAATTTCTGCATAACTCGTCAAGATACCAAGAAATTGCCACCCAGTTGGACCCTGTTGTCAGAGTTTCCATGTCCAGCGAAACAAACCCGCCGTTTTCGCAACAGGTTTTTG
Source organism: Cladocopium goreaui (assembly GCA_947184155.2). Classification (NCBI taxonomy): domain Eukaryota; class Dinophyceae; order Suessiales; family Symbiodiniaceae; genus Cladocopium; species Cladocopium goreaui. The sequence goes on along the minus strand of CAMXCT020003124.1, from coordinate 465,334 downwards.
CCGTTGTATGAATTCACCACCCAGCTTCAAACCAAGACCGCTGAGAACCTTGGCAAAATGAGGGCGCGGAGTCCGCGCGGAGGGCATGGAGGGTGACCTGGATGCGCCCAAGAATTGAGGAAGTGCCGACCGAAAAGAGACCCTAAATTTGCCATGTTTATTAGGGAGAAGACAATGATGATCATCATTTTTTGAATTGGGGTACCCCATTTTCAGACACAGGAAAGTTGCTGATTGTCAGATGGAGGATGGATGACCAACGGCCATTCACCAGGAAAGTTCCCATCTCCCAAGTCTCCACCCAAGAGGTCACATGTTGACATGAAAAACGAGGCCGGTTGCAATGGAAGTCACAAGGTGTTGCCCCAGTGATGCTGCTTTAGAACCCAACTTTAGCTCCGTTAAGCAAGTTAAACAGTTCACAGACAGGTCAAAGATGGACCGATGGAGTAAAGCCCGTCTCAGCAACTACGGCTCAGCAACCAACCCTACTCTCGCTTCAGCAACCACGGCTCAGCAACCACGGCTTAGCAACCAACCCTATTCTCGCTTCAGCAACCACGGCTTAGCAACCAACCCTATTCTCGCTTCAGCAACCACGGCTTAGCAACCAACCCTATTCTCGCTTCAGCAACCACGGCTCAGCAACCACGGGGGACGGGTATGACTGGAAGTCATATTTTATAATATAAGTCATAGAATCCGAGAAATGATGGCCATGCAATCCAAGAAGCGATAGATATTATGCCATAAACCCCCATACATGATGGGTATTCAGCTGTTAAATCTCATAGGTGAGAAGTATTAAGCCAAAAATCCACCAACTTATGGATAGCCACAAAATCCCGCTAAGGGGTATATCATCCCTAGAAAAATCCCACAGCTTTGTAGCTCCCAAAAAACCGACAACAAAAATCCCCACCGGGTTTCCCCACGGTTTTCTCAGATCCGGCCGCCTTCGATGCCACACGGAGGAGTTTTGGCAAATCGGTGAATCGTCAGTTCGGCCTGATTGAAGAACTGACCTCCCGTGCCGCCACCGCGTCACACCGAGCCTCGGCTCCGACGAAAGGGAGGTGGTTTTGGAAGGGGCTGTAAGCTATAGAGCCATATGGTAGAGCCATTATAGTTGAGGGTTAGTTGAGTTATTCGTGGGGTATATCATGATCATATCGATGATATCCGACTGTCACCACTTGGCTGTGGCCCATCGCAGTCTTCCAATCACCAATTCATTGTAGAGTCTATTTATTCGTGGTAATAATGGGGCTGTAATTATTTGAGTTTTAGCACCTGCACATTGGACCATTTTGGGATTGCACTATCAATTGTTGGTGTGCATCCAATGCAAAGAGTGAGTTTCTACCAGCAGAAAACATGGTCTTTAAGCAAGAGACATGGTTGGTAATTTTGCCATAATTATCCAGTAAGACTGGGCACACAACCAACAAACAGCTGTTTTGTGCATCACCTCATGTCCATTCTGACCATTCACCACAAAGTGAGACATAAACTAAACTTGATTCCGTCGATTTTTCGTAATCACTTCTTCCCAACATGATTCATACAGTACCACCGTACCACCCAGAAACTCCCTATGTTGCGGTGAGTCAGAAGTTTTTGTGTATCCCAAAGTAACTTTCGGCATGTTAAAATAACGCATGTAATTGGTCAAAGGGATGTCCCTTAGGGATATCACCAGGAATGACAGGGATATATAATGGATAGTGGGTGGATACAGTGGATAAATGTGGATAAATGTGGATAAATGTGGATAAATGTGGATAAATGTGGATAAATGTGGATAATTGGTATTTCATAATTGAACATAGATCATTTAATAAAAAAATCTAATGGATAGCATGGTGCCGCCAGGTTTTTTCGGCGCAGAAATTCGCCCCAATTTGGGATGGCATGTAATAGAATGATCGTGGACTTATGAGTTACCCTTTGGTAAACAGCCGCATAGCTATGGAAAAAAACACCATTTTTAATGGGAACATCAACTATTTCTATGGCCATTTTCAATAGCTTTTTGTATGTTTACCAGAGGGTAATTATGGTATGATCATTATACCAATTATCTCATAAGTCCATGATAATGTAATTATCTCCTGATATGATGTAATTATCTTATGATCATCATGGCATATTAATATATGATATGTAATTATCTCAATCACAATGATATATAGTCAATGATCTCAATCATTAATCATTACAAGAATGAAGCCACACTCGCCCAATTGGTGGTTTCTTGATTGTCAATGGCATATAGGCCATGGGTCGGATACCCCAATAGCTGGATGGTTTATAAGGGAAAATCCCAATCTAAAATGGCTGATTTAGGGGTACCCCCATTTCAGGAAATGCCGAGTTAAGTGATGTTAAGTGAGATATCCCTAGCAATGTCTCCTTTTTTTGGCGGAGAGTCATTGTTTTTTTGGCCACCCTGAGGCAGTATTCTTGGGCGAATCAGAAACCTGCTCTGGGAAACAGTCTGGATCTTGGGATCCCTGGGATCCGTGGAAGTGGTTCATCACATGGGCTACTGGACTGTTTTTTTTGTTGTTTTGTAACATGTTAAAACACATATATATATATATACATAGAACTGGGGAATACTGGAGATATAATACTGATAGCATCATATATCTCTATATATTTGGGGATATGCCATAACAACATATTTTGGGATATGCCATAAATTTAAGTGGGGTATTTTATATGGTTACTACAAGTTGAGCATGCGTTGCAAGATGCTGTCGCAGGTTTGGGTCCCGATAGTTCAATAGTTATGTCAAAATGTTCATTTATATAGTTGTTTGCCATAC
>CAMXCT020003124.1:360000-460000 GCA_947184155.2 Cladocopium goreaui | reverse complement strand
TTCTAATGACGAAAGAAGTTCTTTAATGACGAAAACACATCAATCAACTAATTGCGAAAAAGAACTCTTTAAATGAGAAAGAATCATATATAGATTTATGCTATACTTGTCGCACAATGAGTCTTCAGGTTGTCACAGACTGCCTGTAGGGACTGTCACACGTATCTGTCTTTTGCTTTTCTTTTTCCTAAAGTGATTTCTTGTCTTGGCCGACTACCAGCTTGTGCAGGACAACACGAAAGCACCGTCCAAGGCCACCAGGAAAAGAAAGGCACAGGAAACAATGGATTCTTTCCTGTGTAAACGCAAAGCATCCGAGTGTGGGGTGCGTGAGTGGAGGAGAACCTCCAGGAACGAGGACGGAGAGGTGATTGCACAAGGTCGACGCTGTGGGAAATGTGATGCGTATGTTTCTCGTCTACAGAATCTAGCTGGGCAACATCATTGCAATATCCGATTTAGTTTCTCCTGTAGCAGCCTTCTCTATGTGGCACTCTTGAAACTCTGTGATGGTTTGGCCATGCGTTAAAGTGATTTCTTGACCATCAGGTTGCTCAACAAGTTCGGCTTGGCACGAAGAGGATGAAATGCCTTCGGCAATATGCTGATGAATCACAAATGTGGGCTGCCATCAAAAACGACGACAAGCTCAGGAAAAAAGTCTTGGGTGGCTTGAAAGGGTGCGATGAGAAGAATTTGGCTGCTGACCACCTCGCAAGCCTCCCTCGGCAGTTCAGCAGCTGCCAATCCCGGCAGATCACCCTGTCGTACACATCGTACGATTTGTATCCACGGGCCGATTATGTACAACGTTTTGGTGAGCCATCCGGTGAGGACGAGTCGCAGTGGAATGGAGAGCCTTACGTCAAGAAGGTGGCCACGGAGTGCAATGTTCCGTGCCTAGGCTTACAGATAGTTGCCTGCTGGGGACATAGGCTTCCGGGTTGTAACTTGATGTGAAAGAAAGTTGCGACAAAAATCCAACATTGTTACCTTGCCAGGCTTGGCGCAGTCAGGGCCTCTTTTCAACAATCCCAATCGAGAAGCTTGCAGCAAAACGAGCACGGAGATGGCTTGGCTGCTTTCTTGTGGTCACATGCGGCAAATTCAGCAAGTTCTGTCACGGATGCGCTGGAGGACAGCTCAAGTTTGACATTATCTTGTCATGCAGTCAGCCTTCGAAGGAAGTTTAGAAGTCAAACTTCCGACAATATGGGCAGATGAAAAGTGCAGAGATGGGCAGAGGCAGAGAGAAGAGGAGAGTAGAAGAAAGAAGATCAGGAAAGAGAAAGAGTCAGGAGAAAGAAGATGGAGATGCGAGAAAAGGTAAGAAAGTCACGAAACACTGTGTTTTTCTAATGATTTGTGGCTCGCTAAAGCGACGGGTGCGGAGCCATCTGGCCAGATGATAGATGAAAAAAATCACGAAGCACATTTCCAAGTCAAAGTCTATTTGTATTAGTTGGTTTGTCACACACCGAGTAGTTAGTTTGTCAGATAGTGGCTGCATGTCACAAAGTGACTGTTCGGTTTGTGCCTAAGTGATCCCAAAGCTTGTCACAGTCTGCTGCTGGTTGGTCACATAATGCGTCTTTGACTTGCTGACAACGCACCGGCAGCTTGTAAGAGCGCGACTTGTTGCACAAGAGTTTGTTTTGCTTCTCACCAATGCGGGCAGATAGCTTGTCACACAGCGACTTGTTAGTTTGTCAGATAGTACCTGCATAGTTTGTCACACAGTGACTGTTCTGTTTGTGCTTCAGCCCTTTGGTTGGTGACATAACTCATTGCCATGTCACTGGAATGATGATTAGCATATAAAGAATTATCCCAAAAAAACCCAAAAAACTTCTGATTTGAGCATTAGCCAGATGAATGCCTCATTTTCAAATTCTCATGTTTGTCAAACCGTTTCAGATGCTGCATTGCCCATCCAGAAGCCCCGAGTTTCATATCAAAGGTGTCTCAGCGAAACAAACTCATGACCCCTGATGAGTTTGGTGGCAAGGTCCCAGAAGTGTTCTCAAACAAAAGTACAAAAACTGTTCCTCGGTCCTTGAAACGTGCAAAAATTGTTGCTACCTATTGCTACCTATTGCTACCTATTGCTACCTCCTTCAGTGTAGCTGGGTTTCCTTCCACGATTGCATTGCAGCGGCCACGACTCGGTCAGAGTGGTGTTTTGCCTGGTGCTTTTTTGGATCTGACATACCACAATGGTCGATGTCATTGTGAGTATCAAGTTGCAAGCCATGTCATAGACGCATGCGATGTTGCGATCTTGGAATTCGTAAAAATACTGTAGTACCCAATCTATTCGTAAATTGGTGATGTTTGGTGAGCTTCCCACATTGCATCGACCACTATTTTTGAACCATATTGTCCCGAGTAGCTTTGCATCGTAAGGGTGAGGACCCTTGAGTTGCACAGCCTTGCTGAGTGGTCCAAGAAATCAGTGTTTGATTTGGCTTGGAAAAATCAGCGAATGCGCATCAGAGAATTGGATAGTGCAAACAATTAGCGAACTATCAACTTGTTCAGCTTGTTCCCCGGATTTTCACTTCGGGATAAAGATGACAAAGATGATTGATGATTGATGCGGTGTGACAGAGAAATCTATATGTGGATATTGATTAATAATGTATATACATACGGCCGTACACACACACATACATGTACAATTATATGCACATACTTATACCTTTTGTTCTAGGAAACTCGTTTAGAAATATGTTTGAGGTTGTCAACAATGAGGCCTTCGGCACTAGGCTCCTAGCCTGTCACACAATGAGGCCTTAGATTGTCACACAGTGAGCCCCTAGCTTGTCATATAGTCAGTCCTTAGGTCGTCACACAGTGAGCTCTTTGCTTGTCATGCATTGTCACACAGTGACAGGCAGTCGCGGCCGGCCAGTCTGCCTGCCAGTTTGCTCAGCAGTCTGTACTTCTCTTGTCGCACAGTCAGTCTTCAGGTTGTCACAAAGTGGCTCTAGGGACTGTCACACAGTGACTGTAAGGTTTTTGTCCTTCCTTTGATTTTATTCGCATTTAACAGTTTATTTTTCGCAATTAAAAGTTTTTTTTTCGCAATTAGACATCCGGTTTCTTTCGCATTTAAACCGTACTCTGTTGACAAGAGCTGCCAAGCCTTCATTCCCTTTGGGCCGCGGCTGTATGTTACTGCGGCACGGCGAAGTGTCAATGTTGCCATGAACTTCAGATATGGATGAACATTGAGTGAGCATGATTAGTTTTAAGATTAGTTGCTATTAGTTACTGTATATAGTTGGTTGTTAAAACAGAACAGAGACCCGACATGGTATGATATGCATCCAATCATGTCACAATTTCCGTGCATCTATATTTTAATCCGTATGGTATGACCAATATCTAAACAATTCTAAACATATATGATCATGTTATGCGGATCAGCATGTATTGATAGTTCACTTGATCTATGATATATGTACATTGTTGTGGCCTTTGAATTCTTGGGCAAACGATGGTGTCAGCGCGTATATATACACAGTCAGTTAAACTAGCCAGTTGATAAATATATGGGGATATATATATATATGTATATATATATATACTTTAATTACGCGGGGTTTATGATGATTACATAGACTATATATCACTATTATGACTCTTATTAGCTAAGTTACTAGAACCCCCACCATTATACACTACTATAGTCTATAGTATAGTCTTTGTGCAATATTTTCATGAGAACACTATATACTTATATATATATATATTTATAGGTGGTTCCTAACATGAAGTATGTTGAACATCTTATCATATATATATATAAGTGGTTACTAACAAACATCTTTTTTACCCCGTGGAAAAATGGCCCCACTGTCACCCTATGAAAAGTGGCCCCTGTGAGGTGATGGAGCCCCCGGATCGTGCCATTGACGCTCTCTGGGGCACCATGCGGCCAGCCGCGAACAATGCTGGGATTCGACGGGGTCCATGGACCATACATAGTTATGTTCATTTGCTAGAGGATCATGAGAAATATACTGTATTCCTTAGTCCTTACTCTTTCCCATACCAGTTAGTGATAGGTATATATATGGTCCCGTCCTCCGTCTCTCCACCCCCCCCCCCATGGGTTGGGTCCCCAGGTAGTAGCCCCAATTCCCTTCTATTTGCAAGCTATTGGCAGCATTTCTGAGGTCCAGCTTCGTATTTGCTAGGTCTTTGCAGCATTTCTGACTACCAGCCTCGCATTTACTAGGTACATGCTACCTTTTAGGCGACCTACGTAGCACACATACTCCTTCAAAGTACCTACGTGCTACCTATAGTCATACATACATGTGCTATGTATCTACTGTATCTACTTCCTGTTTACTACCTGTGTACTCTGACAACACTACCTCTGTTGAACATATACCGTACCTACCATACATGTCAATGATGCCATGCATACCATACCTATCATATCTATCATACATACCATACATACCATACATATGAAATGTAATTACCACACCTACCATACATACAATAGCATACATACAATAGCAAGCATACATGCCATACATACCATACCTACCTTAGATAGGACATATTCCATACCCATCATAGTAACCATACATACCATACAGACCATACATACTGTCATATCAAACATACCATATCCAACAGACTTACATACCATACCTACCATCCATACAATACCAACCACTCATGCCATACATACCATACCTACCATACATACCAAACATACCATACTTTCCAAACATGCCATACCAGACCGACCATACACACCATACATACCCACCATACCATACCACACCCCCACCACACCACAGGGGGGGGAGGGGGACAGTGCCACACCCCCACCACACCACAGGGGGGGGAGGGGGAAGATCTCATATGGGACCAGTATATGGGACCCATCCACCACACCACAGGGGGGGGAGGGGGACAGTGCCACACCCCCACCACACCACAGGGGGGGAGGGGGAAGATCTCATATGGGACCAGTATATGGGACCCATCCCATATGGGGGGGGGGAGGGGGGGGGTGGCAGGGCCTGGTGCATATATATTATATATATATATATCATTAAGTACTATTCATCTATATTCATCTATATTCATGATATGTCTGGACGCGTTTGATCATCACCTCATGTGACGTCACTGGAGAGATGGTGAGATGGCGAGGAATCATCCACATAGCTGGCCGTACGATAACAGCTATTTTCATCCCCAACCGACTGGATGGTTACTTTAATCCTGCTGTTTTGTGCTATAAATGGAAATAACCATAATAAAGATTTTGTTTTGGTGGACTGCCAAAGATTGACCATGTTTCAGCTTAGAGAATTATGATAATTCAGCCAAATACTGTAATATGATATAGTGAAATATGTAATGTCACGCATATAGACAAAACTTAATATTATATATTTGGGTGTGGCTGAAACTTGGATGTACCCTTCCATAATCTGACATAGCTATTGAAAATGGCCCATGAACATAGATGATTTAGCTATCAAAAATGGTTGTTTTCCATGACAAACTGTTAGGTTACTGGAGGGTACGGGGGTTTAAAAACTTGCTAAAATAATAGTGAATCAAAAGTAAATGGACAAACAGGGGTCACAATAAGAACTATAAACCGTTTAAACTTTATGGATGCACCTACCATAAACCATAGTAAACCATGGCAAACCTATATCATAAACTAAGTTAGCTAATCTAGGGAACTCCCTAGTGTAGGTTTGTTGTATTTGGGTGAATTTGCAATGGCCTCACTGGCCGTTGTCAAATCATATGAAATCCAATCAAAATTCCAGAAATTCTGGGAACATGTCCCATGGGGATGTGAACATCAACTTTTGAGATTGCAGAAGCAAGAAAGGGATTTCCTCATTGGTTGTGTCAATATGTGTCTCGACCAGCTACGCAGTTCCTAATGTGCGAGTTATTAACCACTTACAGTACAGGCCTCACTGGATCAATTTCATGGACAGTCCACAGGGAATCCAGGTTTTCACCACGAACTGTAGATACTTTTTTCTTGATTTTCCTTTAATGTATTTAAAGCAATTCGAATCGAGTCTGTCTGAAAATTGGTTACGCCCTATTGGAGTATCATCAGCCATTGAAAACCTTGCCATAAATTGATTCGGAATTGGATGTAAATCATCCATTTATGGACATATGCAACTTCAAAAGTTGGTTGAATAGCAATATTTGTATATACATCATCATATATTCTTTAGAGGATACATATATCCCACAAACCAGCATCGTCATATGGGTTTGCCTGAAAATAGGGTACCCAAAATCCAATGGCACAATCATTTTCTACCATGAAAATGATGATTCGGAAGGTATACCACATTTTCAGGCAATGCCATATCAAGCAGAATGTTGGTCAGAAAAATATACAAAATACAATCTATTATATATATCCCTATGATATTTTTCCATTGTGTAGCTATATTTTGTTGTTTTTCAGACACACCCAAATTGAATAGAGTTGGGTTTTACGCCATGAAATATCCCCATTCATATCCCACTAACCCACCATCTTTAATTCAATAGATTGGTTTGAGGGAAAGTTGAAACCGGAACCCCCGAAAGCATTTCATGGGAAAAGACATGGTTTCCAGTGAAGATTTTCCCAAGAAAACCAATCCGTTGATTCATGGTTTTGAATATATATATATATATATATAGGCCATGAAACATCAATATTATATATCCCCAATTTAGCCCAAATGGTTCTGCTTGGTTCCCCGTTTTTCATCTTTGAATTCTCTGGGCCAAGGCAAATGTCCCACAGCTTTGATCCGGCCTGGACGGGCCAGACGGCCGCTGGGCTGTGGATAATTGATGTTAAACGATTGGATGGTTGATACTAAAAATGGTTGATACTTAGGTTGATACTAAAAATGATACTAAAAAATTGATACTTTAGTTGATATTAAAATTGATACTAAAAATCATCAACTTAGGATTGGAACATGCTTAAAATTTTGAATGGCCACTTGAGCAGTGTTCAAGACACCTTGGGACAGGACCGATGACTACACGGGGTTACACTAGCTATTTTTTTAAATGTTGGATGCTGATTAGCAGGGGGGCCCTTGTTCACCCCCAAACAGTTGAGGGGGTGCTCAGCAACTTAATTCCCCAAACAGTGTGTCCACACTGAGGGGTTCTTACGGAAGCTGTAAAGGCCGGTGCTTGATCAGGGTGCTCACTCTGGTCTCGCGCCTTTTTTCCTGTAAATGTCTGTAAAAAGTGGCTCTTGTGAAATGTTGACATGCGTTTCGACTGCGCAGGCTCGCGCAAAGTGTGGGTCCGCGTTCTGGGCCCAAGCTGGGGCGCGGCATTTTTCCTGTAAATTTCCGTGTAAAGTGGCTCTTGTGACGAAATGCATTTCGACTGCGCAGGCTCGCAGAAAGTGTGGTCCTAGCTTCTGGTCTGCGGCCATTTACCTGTAAATTTCCTTGTAAAGTGGCTCTTGTGATATGTTGACATGCATTGCGACTGTGCAGGCTCGCACAAGTGTGGTCCTAGGTTCTGGGCCGATCATGATCATCCCCACCCTCATCATCATCCTCACCGTCATCATCAACACCACCACCACCATCATCATCATGATCATCACCATCATGATGATGATCATCATCATCATCATGATCATCATCATGATCATGATCATCGCCATCATGACCATTGTCATCGTCATCGTCATCCTCATCCTCACCATCATCATCATCATCATCATCAACATCATTATCATACATTATCATACATTATCCCCCCCAACCCCCCCACACTGTTTGGGGTCTCTTGCCGGGATATGTTTTTTTGGGGATCAGGTTTGGGGAGTTAAGGGTCATGAAGTCATGAACCCGAGCATATATAAGGGATCTACTTAATTCATCTACAGTATTGTCCTTAATTGGATGTTAATTCATACGAATCTACTTTCAATTCATGTTCCTTCGTTGAGGTCATGGGTGATGAGTAATATGATTTGTGAGGATTTTCGAGGAGTAAATTTTGATTGCCGAGGGGTACAGCGCAGCTCTGTTGAGAATGGACATTTTAGGATGACATAAGCTTGATCAAAACCCATGTGAGCAGTGTTCCAAGCCCCCTCTGATCGATGACTATAGGGGGCTATGTGGCTAAGTGGCTAAAGTATACCCAATTTACAGTTGTACGGGGGATTAACGCAATCCACGAACTGGGAATGGCCCGTACGAAAAAACATATAAGGAAATTTCGTGTTTTGAACACTCTACCCTCTGGTTATGTCAACTGTTTGCTATTGAAAATGGTGATTTAGTTCGTGGATTTAGCCATTGAACATGGTGATTTTACATACTTATGTTAGTTTACCAGAGGGTAACCATCAAAGAGCCGCAGCTGTGGAAGAGAACCAAATCAGGGCAACTCGCGTCAGAACATCAGGGCAAGTCTCCGCACTCTTCAGCAACGGTGGTGCGGGCACTGTTGCGGATTTTTACTGCAGAAAAATGGCCCGAAATACCCGGCCTGGTAATGACTAACATAGCTATTGAAAATTGCCATTTATACTGGATTTATCCATTAAACATGGTGATTTTACATACTTATGTTAGTTTACCAGAGGGTAGCACTTATAACTACTAACAAAATCCCATGTATAGAATGTACAATTCCCATTGAAATAGCCAGCTATAACAAATAGCCATGGCCGCCCTGGCCATAACTGTGGAGTCTGACGATCCAGTCCGAACCCTGGGTCAACACCTGAGTCCGACGCGACTTCCCCATCTGGTGAACTTGGTACCCCAAGTCAGGATTTTTTAATCGTCCCCTTGTGTTCGTTCTAGAATGTTTTTCCGTTTAGGGTTTTTAACCAACCTCTATAATTTAGGGTTTATACTTTATACCATCGAAAATAATCTTCCCCTTATCTTCTTGTATAGTGCATCCAATTATCGTCATTCCAATATTCTAATTCTAAGTATACAAATAGACTAATCTATCTATCTGATCTAATCTAATCTAATCTCATCTCATCTAATCTAATCTAATCTAAGCCAATCTAATCTAATCTAATCTAACCCTATCTATCTATCTATCTACCTATCTATCTATCTATCTACCTGTCTATCTATCTATCTATCTTTCTATCTTATCTAATCTATCTATCTAATCTATCTATCTAATCTATCTATCTAATCTATCTAATCTATCTAATCTATCTATCTTATCTATCTATCTAATCTATCTATCTAATCTATCTATCTAATCTATCTATCTAATCTATCTATCTATCTATCTTATCTTATCTTATCTTATCCTATCCTATCCTATCCTTTCTATCTATCTATCTATCTATCTATTTACCTATCTATCTATCTATCTATCTATCTATCTATCTATCTATCTATCTATCTATCTATCTATCTATCTATCTATCTAATCTATCTATCTATCTATCTATCTATCTATCTATCTATCTATCTATCTAATCTATCTAATCTATCTAATCAATCTGTCTATCTATCTATCTATCTAACTATCTATCTATCTATCTACCTATCTATCTATCTATCTATCTAATCTATCTAATCAATCTGTCTATCTATCTATCTATCTAACTATCTATCTATCTATTATCTATCTATCTACCTGTCTATCTATCTATCTATCTATCTTATCTAATCTATCTATCTAATCTATCTATCTAATCTATCTATCTAATCTATCTATCTAATCTATCTATCTAATCTATCTATCTAATGTATCTATCTAATCTATCTATCTAATCTATCTATCTATCTATCTTTCTATCTTATCTAATCTATCTATCTAATCTTTCTATCTATTCTATCTATCTAATCTATCTATCTAATCTATCTATCTAATCTATCTATCTAATCTATCTATCTAATCTATCTATCTAATCTATCAATCAATCAATCAATCAATCTATCTATCTATCTATCTATCTATCTAATCTATCTAATCTATCTAATCTATCTAATCAATCTATCTATCTATCTAATCTATCTATCTATCTATCTATCTATCTATCTATCTATCTATCTATCTATCTATCTATCTATCTATCTATCTATATCCTATCTATCTATCTATCTATCTATCTATCTATCTATCTATCTATCTATCTATCTATCTATCTATCTATCTATCTATCTATCTATCTATCTATCTATCTATCATATCTATCTATCTATCTATCTATCTATCTATCTATCTATCTATCTATCTATCTATCTATCTATCTATCTATCTATCTATCTATCTATCTAATCTATCGATCTATCTATCTATCTATATATATATATATACATATGTATATACGTGTATATTTATATTTATATATATATATATATATCAATATATGTATGTATATATATATATACAGAAATTTATATCTATCGTCCTTCCAGAGATGCTCAAAAAGGAAGATTTACACCCCATGTTGAACGATGAAAACGTCATTGGATTTCCCTTCCCGACATCTGCTGGATGATTTCAGTGACCACCCAACTGTACCAAATAAAATCTTCCAAAAAAATCATGCAGCAACCCCCTAAAAGATAGAATAGCGATGAATTTCCTGAACTTATCTCAAAGTACTTGTAGAGTCTTTTAGATTGTTTTTTATATAATTCATATCTGTCATTTTGTTTGGTGTATTGCATCAACAACAAGTGCTCAGGAGAAGCAGCGGGCGGCCATGGCTTATCGCGCCTTCTTGGAGTTGCAGCAACAGTTTTTTGGCGTTTTTGGCGGGCAGCGGAGTGGAAAAAACTGTTCTTATGGCCCTTAACACTAGAAAATAACAGCTCAGAAAGTTATAATGATGGCCAGATTATAATAAATTATGGCCCGGTTGAATCCTCCTTAATTACTATGAAATCTGGGCAAATTATAGTGACCTCACGTCGTGACCTCGCTGGAATCATGGTTAGGATTCGGGGAATTATCCCAATATGTGTATATATATATATATGTACTAGGGGGTAATATATAATACCAATCAACTAGCAACCAACTAGTACATGAAATGGTTAGCAACTAAAAATCGGTAATACTTAGCAACTAGTTGTGGCCCTTAACAATTACAACTGGCATGAAATAGCTCCTGTAACTAGTTGATCATATATCATGTATCTGAAACCAGTCGCGAGTGGCTTGAGGGCCTTTCATTGAAGAAGTTAATGCCTATCAGTGGAATGTAGTGGGAAAAAATGGATAGAATGGACATTCATGGGATATACAGCGGGATATAGATGAACATCCACCATTTACCCTCTGGTAAACTAACATAACTATAGAAAATCACCATTTTTAATAGGAAAATCTACTATAAATCACCAATTCCAATAGCTATGTTAGTCATTACCAGAGGGTAGTTCGATGATTTACCCTAGCTAAACATATCTATTTAGTTCGGAGATTTCCCAGCTAGCCACGTGAACGACTAGCAGAGGGTATCGTTCATGGGACAAAGTGAGATCTAGTGGGATATATTTGGTTATTGTAGTGGGACATAATTGGATAGAATGGAATAGAATGGAATATACTGAGACGTAATAAATCACATATAATTCAATGATACTTAATGGAAATCAATCGGATATTATGATATAATTAATGGGATATGATGACCTATAATAGGATATATATATATACATAAATATATAATAGGATAAACTGGGATGTATGGTTTATAGAACTAACACACAGGATGGGTGCAAATGGCCTTGTGGTAGAGATGCAAGATGTGGAAAACACGCGGTTTCCCTGGGAAATTGATACACAAGGTCACAAGGGGGTTTGCCACGAATCTATGTTAGTTTACCCTAGGGTAACTAAGTTGATTGCCATCAACCAGTTACAACTGGCTATTCTCAGGAACTGCAAGTGCTTATTGGTTACTCTTAGATCAGCGAGACCGGTTTCAGAGAACATGTACAATGGACAGGACCCCTATAAATGGTATACTGGGAACGGTGCTTTGGAACCATGGAATTTTATGACTTTCCATTCAGTTGGGAATGTCATCATCCCAACTGACGAAGTCCATCATTTTCAGAGGGGTCGATATACCACCAACCAGTACATATACACATAAATATGGGTTACCCTCTGGTAAACATACAAAAAACTATGGAAAATCACCATTTTGAATGGGTAAATCCACTATTTCAATGGCTTCAAACCGGGAAACTCCTTTCCACTCACGGACGGCCAAAACGGTGGCAGCAGCTTCACCACCAAGGCAAAAGGAGGCCAACCACACCCACCGACGCCCCTTGGTGGTCAGGTCAGTCCTCGGGAGACCTGGGGACTATCAAGGCGCTGTTAACTTGGCCCAAGTTGCGTTTGTGGCGATGCTGAGTATACATATATATTAACATGTATATATCATAATATATATAAAATATGATATAATATATTATATATATATTATATTTGATGATATTCAAACTGATATACCCAGTAGTTGGAGCAAAACACAAAAAACACATTCATAATCATTCCCATATTTTGCCAAGTTTTACCATAGGTGCGTCTATCAATCCGTTTTCTGTGCGATCCTCAGGAGCCTCATTATCCTCAGGTCCTCAGGTTTTGGCAATGTTCATTGGAGAATATGCGGTTTGAAGAAGTGGATGTAATGGGGTGCTCCTTTTTTAGGCAAACCAAAATAATAACAAATGAATGAACATGACATATTGAACTATTGTATGGTTGGAATATGTTTGAATAACCTCTCGGTTAGACAAAATTATATAGGTCGTTTTAAGCTAAAACAACCCGAGTTTCTGGGAAACCATTTGTGGTTAGACAGATTGAAGAATATTAATGTCATTGACTGTGTGTCTTTCAAAGAATAACCGTTGGGAACTTCTCGCAGATATCCCCAGCCGCGAACCCCCGCTGCTCAGAAACCGGTGCTGCAGACTTTCTGTATGTGGCTTTTCAGGGTCAAGGCCTCAGGGGAGAGAGTGCTTGGCAATGCTTGGCATGTTGGTATAATCATATGGGATGTTAATGGGATATGAATGGGATGATAATATGGGATATTCATGGTTTAATAGGGATGATAATCGAAAACGGAGAGTCTTTTCCTGGATCCTCCACTTTCTTTTCTGAGAAACGACTTGAGAAACCATCAAAAACAGATGTTTTTTCCCCTGAACTTTGAGACAAACCCAAGACCTGTCAGCTCCAAAGAAGTTCCAGCGACCAAGGTGGCGATTTTTCTGGCACATCATTCCGCCTGAGAGATGAAGACACGCAGAAGGGATACAAGGTGGCTGGTTGAACCGTCATTTCTTCCGAGAACCTGTTGGCAAAGGGCTTTGTTGACGAAGTTTGAATCATATTCCCAAGGACTTAGTGACTTAATGTGACTTTGTGGTTGAGGATGGTTTGGGCACCTGGAATCTGTAGACAACTCTAGGATTTACCCTATGTTGCTCCCACCAACCGACCACCTTGGTAACTTGGATCAACGAAGCACCCATATTAATCAGATCATTGCTTACTAGTATGTATAATAAATATATTATATATATAATATTATATGATTTTATTGGGATATATCCATTATGGTGGCAACTACATTGGTTATCCAATGCATATTATATATATACACGTATTGTGGATATATAATATATCAGGTAATATTCCATATCAACCATAATTTTGGTGATATTTGGTTGTCATATCCGCAGAAAACGCTTAGTTTGTCCCGACATCCCCTGCTTCGACAAATTCCTCAGCAGAGAATCTGGAGGCGAAGTGGTTTGATTGTCCGCTGCATAGCAGCACTGCTGAAGACACCTTCTTAGAGCTCGGCGTGGTGAAGAAAGACCTTTGGATGCAGCTCTTTTTCTCGACAATTCAAAGAGGGAAATTTTGAAAACACATTCACATTTTAGGGGATCTTTGGATAACAACCATGATTTCTTGTAGATGTTCGCATCAAATTAATCCATTTAAATCCATTTAATTCCATTGACACATTGGGGTTCTCCATTTTAGCGGGGGGTTTGCATGGGTGTACCAAAAAAAAGTTGGCCATTCTGAGTGTATATATATATATATATAACTATATATTCATTATATATATACATCATATTATATATATATGTATATATATATATATTTATATTATACATTATATGTATATAACTATATATATATACATTATATGTATATAACTATATATATATACATATAAAACTGTATATATGTATTCATCTCCACTAAAAATATGGCAATTCTTGGAATCGTCCCATAGAGCTTACCTGGGATCCTGCCATCCGCGAGCGGCGAGTGAGGAAAGTCATCCGGATGACGTTTTTTTGTTTTGGAAAACGACCATTAAACAAATCATCAACTAGCCATAATCAGCAACAAGTTATATATATATATATTATATATATATATATTTGTGGACTATCAAAGAGTGACCATGTATTTGGCAATTTTTTATTGGAGACGAAACGCAATTTTGGTGCTAATGACTGTATCATTTTCAGCCGGGAAATGGAGATTTGTCCACGCACTACCTTTGAGTGAGAAAGAAATTGGCAAAACCTTGTGCAAGATCTGAAGTCTCAGAGTTTGAGCTTTCCATGGTCTTAGTTGCTGGTGGGGTCTTAGAAAAGTTCTTTAAAGCGAAACGGAGAGGGAAGACAATGCTAACGACTCGGAAGACGAAGGGTTACCACATAGATTGAGGGCTTGGTGCGATTGGGTGAAAACAGAAATGGATGGAACGTCCTGCCTTTTGAGATTGACCGACATGTTTTACATATTTTGCCCGTGCCCAGTTTCTTTTTCGGTTGTCCCACTTGCATCTAATCATATATATCTCTGGATTTATGGGAGATGACCTCACAACATCTGCACTTCAGATTCGGATAGTTTCATATGGTTTCAAACGGTAACCTACAGGAGCCAAGCACTTAGTTTTCCGCCTTTGGGATTCCTGTAGATGGGTTTACCATAAAAATTAGGAACGACAAGTAAACCGCGTTGATCACGGGGAAAACCTTCGCCAGGACCCAGAGTGCAATGAGAAGTTTCCGTTGAAACGGCCATGGTATACCTTGCAATCCAACATGGCAGATATCGGTGGTCCACTCAAGCGCATGTTCCTCGGTTGAAACCGAAAAACGGCATGTGGAACGCAAAGGAAGGGCATGTTGAAATTGTTATGATAAGATCTGGATTTGAAATTGCAATAAATTGGAAACATGTCTTAACAGAGATTAAGTTGAAATTGGAAAACATTTCAAAATAGAGACTTTTATAATCTTTTATTTAAGTTCAAAGCCGCAGGACGCTTTCATGGATGGTATGTTCATGGTGCTTTCATTTGGTAGGGCAATTGAGATCTATCTATCTATGACTTTTTCCACCCATCTTTGGGCGAAAATCCTGAACTCAGTTGACGAGCACATTATCCAACCAATCAGCCCACGGTCGGTTTGAAATCCAATCTGTTTTTGGCTATACCGGCTATACCCTTATACTATTCTTATACAAACAGAAACCCGGCAGCTTCAATGTGCCAGGTGCCCCCCAGTGATGTTTGCTGGTTTATAGACCCATCTAACTGTAAATATAACTGGTTGGTGGTTCCTTCCCATTGACTTTCATATTTTTCAAGTTGGTTAAAACCACCAACCAGTATAAAGTCTAGTTCACCCAGAAACGAAGTCCAGCTTCGCTAAGTATGGAGACAGCGCCTTGAGAGTGCTCAACAAATTCTTCCTAATCCCCGTTGGAACTCACCAAGCCGATGGAGTGTTTTTAGGTGGTCAGGGCTCTACGTCTACCTGGATGGTACCACCATCGGTCTTACCAAGACAGCACCCGTGGCGTATTGTGGGGACTACTCTTGCTTTGAGGTGCGGGGAGTCGGGGTATGATTTTAATCCATAGCGGTGAACAAGCCATGTATAACTGGGGTATACCGGAATATCCTAGAATCCCTAGATATGCATATACATATATCATCTGGGTGGAGGTTTGGAACATTAATTTAATTTTTCCATATATTGGGAATGTCATCATATGTCATCATCCCAACTGACGAACTCATATTTTGCAGAGGGGTAGGTATACCACCAACCAGTATATCATCATATGTAATTATAATTGATTATATATCACTGGGTTTTAATATGGTTAACCACTTGCCAATTGAGATGCACCCCTTAACATGGCTTCGAATGTGCCATTGGAATCATTGATGTTCGTTGCTGGTGATCAGCCGCTGAACATCCAGCGTTTCGAATGCACATTGCTGTATAGATCTGTGTAGGCATACCATGGGAGACCAGAAATGGGGAATCCACGAGACAGAAGGAATCCAGAAGAACTATGAATACAGAATACATATAGAATACATATGAATCAATGGCAGATGTCGGACCGGAAATCCCAACCCAGACCATACCCAGACCTCTTTTCCTCAGCAGATCACTGAAACGCACGGATATTATCGGGATTTGACACAAACATGATGGTTCTTGTTTCTTATCCAACACCAATCTTCCAGTTACCTGTCAGATAGCTACCCATCCTATTGGTAACTGGAAGGTACCCTGGGCAATGATGGACGTCCATTGGTTGATCATCTATAAATGGGTTGATTACTGTTCCTTTCCATAGCTATGTAAGAAATGACCATCCATAGCTAAATCTACCAGCCACTCTATTCTATTGGTAGATCATCTATAAACTGGCTGGTTGGTGGTTTCAAACGTTTTTTATTTTCCAGAATGTATGGGATGTCATCCTTCCCATTGACGAACTCATATTTTTCAAGATGGTTAAAACCACCAACCAGTATAAAGTCATATTTTTCAGAGGGCTAGGTCAACCACTAACATAACTATGGAAAATCACAATTTTTAATGGGTAAATCAACTGGTAGATCATCTATAAACTGGGTATGAACCATCCAGGGAGTGATTGCTGCCGACATCACCTTGAAAGTGGTGGGCCAGAGTTGCGACGAGGTGCCAGGGTCACCCCATGATTTTTTCAGTTCTGCTTGGTGTGGCGTGTTTTCGTGGGGTTATAACTTTAGAAAGACGTTCTAACTTATAACCATTTATAACCTATCTAGATTGGTTACCTGTTGGGTTACCTGTTGGGTTACCTGTTGGGTTACCTGTTGGGTTACCTATCTATATTGGTTACCAGTTTTGCCTATCTATAATCTATATTAGTGGTTCAAAACCATGATTATTTAAATGGTTATAAGCTGATGGAAGTCATGACGACCCACCTTTCCGGTTTTTCGCCCAATTCTAGGCCCGGAATAGGGGATGGGAGCACCATTGCCATACCTTAAGAAAGCCCAATACTGGGAACGGTGCTGACTGGAACCATGGAATTTGATTAGACTTTCCAGAAACAGTTGGGAATATATCATGATCCCAGCTGACCAAGTCCAGAAAATTTTCAGAGGGCTAGGCTCAATCAACCACCAACCAGTTATCTATATATAGGTATTATAACATATTATAACCACTATTATGATATAATCCCATTATTGATGATTATCCCATTGTAATACCACCAACCAGTCATATGGGAAGATTATGCGAAGGTCTCATCAGTCCAGTAAGCTCCATCAATACCCGGCTCCGTGTCATCAGTCCCATGGCTGGAAAATCCCCTGAGAGAACCTGTGAGGAAACATGGCATGTCCAGTGAGTTCATAAACAGATATTGACCACAAACAGATCCACCAACATAAATGTAGATTCTTTATTAAAGTTGAAAAGCCACGTATTTCTACAGGATGGGAAAACCCAGTCGAGTTCGCGTGAACCGTTGCCTTTTGTTTGTGTCTGAATTCTATGGTTTATGGTAGATATAACATGATATAACGAACTAGTTTTCATGGCGGAAATTTCATGGTTTATAAACCAGCAAACATCACTGGGGGGGCCCATGCTGCTCTGCCAGCGGCTACTGTAGTATCTAGGAATTCAAATCGCCCAGCAGATGATAAACAGCAGTCTTTCCTCGATCATTCATGAGCGGATCATGGCCACTGGGAACACGTGGGATTTGACATAATTTAACCAGCTAAGATGATCTATGATCTAAAATGGGGATATATATTAATTGTATATTAAATATATATATATATATTATGGAAGACTTATGGACAACCATAGCATATACAACTAGTATTGACTAGTTTGTGGGACCCGTTTCGATTGCCCGCCTGTTCTTTCTAAACGGCGAATCCGCTTCCTAAAAGGGGCTGTTTGAGGGCAGCAACATGGTTGAGGTCCAAGAACAGAAACCGCGGAGGGTGGGTTGTAGTCGTTAGCCGCTAGCCATATGTATGTTTTTTTTAGGGTATTGTTTGATTATCCATGTGGAACCAGAGTGAGCTTCACAGGGAACTTGGTATAGTTTCCCCTCGCAGCTTGGAGTTCCTAAAGAGCTCTGGGGATCGAAGAATCTTGATCCATACCCGGGTTACCCACAGGCCGATCTATACCCCCGATCCATACCAAAATCAACTAGTAACCAACTAGTATATGAAATGGTTAGCAACTATATAGTATATAGTATATATATATATATAAATATGGGTTAGTCTGAAAAAAGGCTACCTCCAGTTCCGATGGTTTCTCTTCATTTTCCCTCCCTAACCATACATGCTGATCATGGGGGATCCGCATGGATCTCAGACCCCATCATATGGTTATCAATCAGCTACCAATTGGGATGATCCTCCAAGTATCCCAACAAATTCGTGTTAGTTTTCACATTTGCCAATTTTTTTCCCTGAATGACCGACATCTCTGGCTTCAATGTCCTTAGATTCTTCCAGGTCCAAAGAATTCTTTACCTCTACTGAAATACCAATACAAACTGGTATTATTAATTCTTTAGATATAACGATTCATACTGATATGATCATAAACTACTTGAAATGGAAGCATAAATTTGATGACATTTGATTACTGATATGGTTCTTGATAAGAAACATGATCCATCATGATCCTATACCTGTCTTGACAAACGACCAGCCCGCACGTATATCATCTGCAGCCAGTGGTTTAGCACAAAAACACAACAAATGGTAAGACAAATGCGAATTACATTTCCTGGGATGTGTTGGGGTTGCATCACCTTGCTCAAAGAATATGGTAATGTCCACCTTTAGACTGGTCAAAACCCATGGGTTTTGCGTCAGGTTTCTCCTCAGCTTCCTTGAGATTTTCTCAACATTTCCCAACCAAACCTCAGATTGGGAAAAATCCATGGGTTTTCCTCGTTTTCCTCAGTTTCCTCTGGAGTTTCTTAACATTTAGATTGAAAGGGAAAAATCCATGGAACAAAAACCTCACGAAAAGCCCATGGTTTCTCCAAAAACCACCAGGATTTTTGTCATGGGTTTTCGTCCAGGCTTTCGTGACGTTGCAACAAGAACTCATGGCTTCAGCCTATCAATTTCCCATCAATCGGAGCATCTCGGTGGCGAAGCCAGTCCCTGGGGGTTCAGTGGTCGGTCAACTTTCAGGAGACGAAGAATGGTGTGTTTTTTGATCATGACGTTTAATGTTGTTTAATAGGAGTTGGATGGATTTAGTGCAATTTATTGGCATGTACCTTCCGGTAATCAACCATGGTTCGCTAATCTAGAGCTGATAGATGATTTTCCCAGCTATAAACCTCAATTTACAAGGGATTATTAAGGGGGATTCCCAGTTGCAATGTCTGATTGCCGTTGGTGAATTGGATTCCCAGATCCAGAACCATGGAAATTGGGGATGTAATCAATGTACAGTGAGGATTACCCTCTGGTTATGTCAAAATAGCTATTGAAACTGGCCATGTATCATTGATTTATCTATGAAAAGTGGTGATTTTCCATAGCTATGTTAGTTTACCAGAGGGTAAACGTGATTTTTGAACCATAGTCAATCATCAACATGTGAGCCCGTTGGTACAAACAGTTTTTCCAACTGGAAATGGAGCTGTGAACCAAGACAAACAGATCTTTGATACTTGATGGGCAAAAAAAATGACCAATGACTAGAACAAATAAAGCTTACACCAAGACCGGGTCGGCAGGAATTCCCAGTGCCATTCATTTCCAAAAGGTATTTGGATCAGCTCTGAATTCTGAACTACGCTTTTTCCTTTTATTAACCCTGAAACAAGTCCGACCATAGGTATGAAAAAACTCCTTGCTTTCCCGGCAATGATCCGTTACCAGACAGATTCTGAAGGGGGCGGAAAAGATGTTGGTCCATTTTCATAGGATTGTAAATACCATCCCATTTTTGGAAAACCAATTTTTCCGTGATCCATACTTCCAAGGATCATCCCACGAATCGTATCTGGTTTTCAACCCAACTATTAGTATATCAGTCCCCTAGGTGAAAGTGGTGTATCCAGTTGCGATTCGTGGTATGATCCTCCAAGTACCCAAATGTGCCACGCTCAAAGCATGGTGTATTTTCCCATTTTTTTGGGGACGGTCATGATATAGGTATTACTGTATTACCAGCTATTATGGTGTGAACAGGGGTACAAGGTTTTGACCCATAATCGTATAGGGATATGATCGGTATATGGTATATAGGTATATATATATATACACACCTGTACATACATATATATACATATATATATATGTATATGTATATATATATATACACACCTGTACATACATATATATACATATATATATATATGTATATGTATATATATATATATGTATATATATATGTATATGTATATGTATATATATATATATATGTATATATATGTATATATATATATATGTATATATATATACGTATATATATATATATATGTATATATATGTATATATATATATATATATTACACCGTGTTTTTTGACTATGGCACCAGTCTGAAACACCGAGGTAATGCGGTGGTCTTTGTGGTGAGCCAATTGACTCGAGGTGCAATCCACTGTGGTGCCCCAGTTAGTTCGATAAACCATGGGATCCATAGGAAATCCATAGGAAATCCATAGGAAATCCATAGGAAATCCATAGGAAATCCATAGGAAATCCATAGGAAAATGGAGGTTTACCCTCTGGTTATGACTAACATAGCCATGGTATAGATGGCTTATAGAAATAGATGGTTTACCGTTTTTAAAAATGGTGATTTTCCATGGCTATGTTAAATAACCAGATGGTACATGTATACTACATATAATCCCTAGTTGCGGGGAAATATCTATACTACTATACTACATGTTTGGTAACTATGATATGGTATGTTACTAGATATATATGGGCAGATACCATCTGGTAAACTAACATAACTATGGAAAATCACCATTTTTACTAGGCAAATCAATCATAAATGGCAATATTTAATAGCTATGTTAGTTTACCAGAGGGTATGGTTTATTACTAGGCAAAGTGCCACGTTGATGATTGTTGATGGGTTGATAAATATAGCTAGCTTGGTTTATACACCAAGTTATGAATGGAGGAGGCACCACTCGTATGACTTAATCTTTTGACTGACACAGAACATCACATATCATCACATATCATCACACACCATCACATTTCATCACATATCATCACGTATCATCACATATCGAACCATGTATAGCCATGTATATATATACACAGCATTACATAACCATAAATAACCATGGCTGCAACACCATGTATGCACTCGTACATATATGTATATATATATATACCACATCGGGTCCTGGTTGGTCATGGCAGGTCAGCAAGCTCCAGGGGTCCTGGTTGGCGCCTCCCATCTCCAACTGGACCAGATTGTGATGGCGCAACACTCCAGTGAGGCGCTGGCTCAAAAATATATTTAGAGGCATGGGTAATTATATACATTATTTTATTAATAATTGTGGTGTGTATATATATATAATAATAGCAATATTAATAATAGCAATAATAGTAATGATGATAACAACAATATATACATCAATATAAATATATATGTATATATATATATATGTAATGTATATATTGTGTATATATATATATATCTATATATATATATATGTAATGTATATATTGTGTATATATATATAATGCATGTGTATATATATATATATATATGATCCCGTCCGGCCGCAAGATCCCCGATGGGACGGGTCCAGGAATAGCCCTCTACCTCCCATTTTACGTGGTATTTGGTACGTTTTGGCTTATCTACCCATCCCATGCACATACGAACTATATAGTCCCTACCCTCTAGCTATGCACTACATTTATACAATCTTCATCTGGCACTGATACATCTATACAATGCAGCATTACTATACAATCTTGGCACTGATAATGCGTATATTATCGTACTTTGTCACAGGCTTATACTTTCTTTTACTACCGTTTTACCTATATATATATATATATACATATTATGTATAAACCCCTATATACCACTTATACTCCATCTTACACTATCTTGTTCCTATATACTACCTATATACTATTTACAAATTCCTATAATTATACTATTTTTGCACTATATATATATATATATACATACAACCTACGTATATATTATCTAAATATTACGTATTGCCAGGTTGAAGATGAATGGATGTTACCGATTGCCGAAGACTGCTCTGAGCTGCCATCAGTCATTTTCCTGGTGCGACCGAGGTTTGTTCGAAGCACAATCGCGGTTTCACAAGTCCCTTGGAGCAAGCTTTGTGTTCGCGGAAAAAAGCTGAAGTGATGGCAGTTTAACTTAGAATTGCGACTTGTAGATCCCATTCTTTTTCCATGCGTTCGCTGCGTAGAAGTATATATTTGTAAATGCTTCTGTGTGTAAAAGCATCTGTGTGTAAAGGCTGCCCTGTGTAGAGACATCTGCGTGTAAAAGCTTCCCTGTGTAAAACTTTTTGTGTGCAAAAACATAAACTCTTGTGATTCTGGCGCCAGCCCTGGATCAGACCTCCTGTAGGGACCAAAACAAGCATCAAACTGTGGATGTATGACATTCCACCTACGTCAGCTTCCATTCATCATCACCTCTAACATCATTCACCCATTCATTCATTCATTCCTTCCTTCATTCATTCATTCATTCATTCATTCCTTCATTCCTTCATTCCTTCATTCCTTCATTCCTTCATTCCTTCATTCCTTCATTCCTTCCTTCCTTCCTTCCTTCATTCATTCATTCATTCGTTCATTCATTCATTCATTCATTCATTCATTCATTCATTCATTCATTCATTCATTCATTCATTGATTTCATTCATTCATTCATTCATTCATTCATTGATTGATTCATTGGTTCATTGATTCATTGATTCATTGATTAATTTTTTCATTGATTCATTGATTCATTGAATCATTGATTCATTGATTCATTGATTGATTGATTCATTGGTTCATTGATTGATTGATTCATTGATTGATTGATTCATTGGTTCATTGATTGATTGATTGATTGATTCATTGATTGATTGATTGATTGGTTGACTGATTGATTGATTGATTGATTGATTGATTCATTCATTCATTCATTCATTCATGTATGTAAGGGGCCTCAGGTGTCCAGGTGATTTCAATGAGTTCATCCAAATGCTTAAGGATCAGCTGTGGAATGGATCATATCCGTTCGCCCTACGTTGGGCGTCGTGATCTCCAACGAGTTGTTGCGGGCCGGGTGTCCTTCACGAGTCTGGCTGAGAAGGTATCTTTGAAGGAAATCGAAGGAAGGAAGGTGCGAGGACGTGTGATCAACACGATCACTGAGTCTTGAGAGAATGCTTCTATAGAAGATTTTAGAGAATTGAGAGGCCGGAACTCGCAAAACGCCAAGATTGCCACCAGTTTAGTTCCTTGATTAATTTTCGGCTTGAACCACAATATTGCATCAAGACGTTCAACAAAAACAGTTCTATATATCTTTCAATGATGGAACTGCTGCTGCACCTTGTCATACTACCAAACGATGTGAAGACCAACTCCACTTAATGCAAATCTGTGGTTAAAACTGTCAGGATTTGGATCCCAACAGTGGATCTGGTGCGAAAAACGTACGAGAAGAAACCGAAGCCTCTGATGTCTGCAGGCTAGATTTTTTACACGTTAAATACTAGACTGAGAATATAAAGCTCTATATAAAAACAAGAAGATATGTTTTAAGTTTTCAATCTGCCAGCGCCAGGAGAAACAAAGTGAAGATTCCTTGACATCAACTTCCAGAGCTGCCACACTTTGTTTGTGTGTCCCAACATGCTTGACTCATGACATTCCCTACCATTAAATAACATCACATGAATCATATGTGTGATTCCATTGCTATTTTAGAAGAGTAAACATGGAGAGCGTGACCAAATAATTACACACGGTACTTCTAAACATTTCCAAAGCAAGAAAAATCACGTGTTTTATGTGGAAAGATGGGCCCCCCATTGGGTTGCGGGGGTCCCCACTATCTATATACCCACCTAAATACCTACTGTAGATGTGACCATATACAAATATAAATCCCAAAAACATATAATATATCTATCTATCTAAATACCCCTTTACTTGCATCAGAACCCCACCCACCTACCTGTATACCTATATGCCGGCAAGGTCAAGGTCATCAGGGGTTGGAGTTCTAGATCCACCTCGTTCTTTCGGACTTTCCACGCAAAAAGGAGCCGAATTATCTTTGAGACCCACTTGAGCCTGGTTGCTGAGAAGTTGAGCCCATTGTTGGTCCATCGCCAGCCAATCGAACAACATCTAGATATTCTCGATGTTGGTTGTGCAGGTTGCTTGTATCCAACTTTCTTCACCCGTTGATGCATGGCATCTCTTTGCCACAAGTTCCTGCACTTGACGGGAAGCATTTCCATGAACATTGATATCTTATTCGGCGCCAAGCTAGGCGTCTATAGATTGAGACATCGCAGAGAAGGTAGCCCTCACAGCGCAGGCAATCTGAGAGTATGCTGAGGTTTTCCTTCTGCCTCAGATCATTCCCAAAAGCTTTTGTTTTGGATAGCAGCTTGCCAAACAAGAATGTCCCAGAAAAGTGCCCGAGGTGAGTCATATCCTTTTCCTCCAAGAATGCTTCAACAAAACGAACAAAAGTGTTCTTTACTGCCCATAGTTTGTGGGCTTTCTCATTCTCACGTGCTAGAGCGTCCAGTGTCTTTCTGATGTTGGTTATATTCAGGCATCGATGCTGCTGGACAACGTCAGATAGATATGGCGTCATTTTGGAGGATGTTGTAGTTAGAGTCGGTATACACTATGTTGGTATACCTTTTGCAGATTGGCTTAAACCGCGGGAGTATCAGGCAATCACGCATGACACAATCATTTCAACCCACAGGGCATGACCATGTTTGTCCAGACACGAAACAAGGCACTAAAAAATAACACCGCTCTTTGTGTCGTCGAAATGCCAAAGTTGAGTGTGGATGGCTGCCCTTCAGCTCGCTCTCTTATCAACTTTAGTGTAGGCGCAAAAAACCTGAAATGAACAAAAAAGAGTACTTGTTCATTTCAGAACCAAAAACATTGTGTCGAGTGGAACTAGCTGCTTTATAGCTCAATTGATTTTGAAGATTTGAAAATATTTTGTGATCTCATGGCTCAATCCCTGCCAGAGGTCAAGCAGATCGCTGCTGAAGATTGAGCGTGATTCCAACGGCTTTGCGCAATGGATACGGTGCTGTGTGCGGCGGTTTCTGGGCAGGGCTGGACTGCACCAGTCCACACAGGGACTTCGATGCATGGTGTTGCCCTTGCTCATGGGCAACGTCTAAATGTTATCCAAATACTATCTGTATACTTTCGATATGATCATACCCCTTTACCTATCGATAGTCTGTATTCTATCATGTATACCCCTTTTGATCTGATAGTATATATGGTATTACAATATCTATATGTCCTTTACCTATATACCCATCCCCTACGTTATTGCCAGCCCTTACCCACTGGGGATTGGAGGGGATCACCAGTATGATCACATATTTCTATATACCCTTGGACCGGCAAACCCAGAACCATTGGGGAGGGCCGGGGGGCTGGATAATATATATATATATAATTAATTATATAATTATATAATTATATATATATAATTATATATATATATATAGAGATATGTATATGTATATATATATATATATTTATATGTAGATCTAGATATAGATGTATATATATATATACACATACAAATGTATATATATGTAAATATATATGGCAATAATCAGTTCCTGTTCATTGAGAATAAGCACTGATTTACAGTGTGTATACACGCAATCATCCTGGAGAAGATGAGGTATGGAACGTTTCAAAAACCCTCGCAAAAATGGGAATATGCGTAAAATTTCATTTTCCATCTACTTCACAAGATGATTGTAAAAATTACACATGTAGTATATATATTTTTTTTCATACACATACATTGTATATCGATGGACAGAGAAAGAGGTAACCCCGGAAAAAATAGTACAACCTGCATAGTGTTCTACAAGCTGTTGCCCCAAGTCAAGTTTGTTTTAGCTAGATTGGTTTGTAACATGTTGTGTTCATCCATCTAACTAGTTAGTTCCATGTATCAACATAGTTAATCCTCTGAACCAAATCAACTTAGCTAATTATGGGGGTATCATGTTTAACCATTTTTTTGGGCCTTCCATCTACTGACACCTTTTTCCACCCGACTGGTATTCAACTGAATAAAGACATGATGGTTTTCCATAGCGAAACTGTAACCAATTACCAATGCGTACCCAACTTCCTGAGTTTCGAGTATAGCAATCAGTGGGAATTCCAGGACTATTCCCTTACATAGCCCTTGCATAGGCTCTATATATCGTAGGTAACTCAGATTTTACATATTTTTACATAGTTCCTGGCCATTGAAGTAATGAACGAAAATTTACCTCTTGGAGATGCACCACGGAATCGCAAGTGGAGAACATAGTTCATTGATATTGGGATATATGTTCTCATGTCAGTCGGGATTGGGGTTTCTTACGGGGATCCCCGAAACCAGTTTCAATGACTTGAACGATTTGTGGGTACCCCCATTTTAGGAAACCACGATATCTAAGTGGGTGAAGTGCTATGATTACCAAACGAGCGCTGGGAGATTGGAAGTCTCCATCCATGGAATTGGAATCAAATCTGCAGCACGAATTGGGGCCTCAACATTTAAACACCTGTAAGGTTTAGTAGCAACCATACCAGTTTGAAGTCCAACGTGGCCCCCCTCTAGGCAACAAAAGTCAGCTGAACCTAGGTCAACATCACTGTATGATCGGGATAATAAATATGAATACCCTCTGGTAAACAAACAAAACTATGGAAAATCACCATTTTTAATAGGGAAATCAACTATAGATCACCATTTTCAATAGCTATTTTGACATAACCAGAGGGTAAGCGATATGTATCCTGACAGGCCTTGGTGTCAAGCACATCCATGGAGTTATTGCGGCGATTTGGTGAATGGAACGCCTCGGCTCTCCAGGTCGCCCGGGAGTAGGCCGGTGAATTCATGGATTAGGTAGACAAAGGATTTGGAAAACGAATGGTTTCCCTAGCTGGTTGGTGGTTTGGAACATGAATTTTATGATTTTCCATTCAGTTGGGAATCATATTCCCAACTGACTAATATTTTTCAGAGGGGTTGAAACCACCAACCAGCTAGGAAAATGATCTAGAAATGGTGGGTTGTCCATATCTGTGCTAGCTCACAGGAGGGTAAGTGGATGGATTGATGGATTTGTTGCTTGTTCGATTGAGATATATGTGTGCTAAACATAAGGTTTTGGTGATGCTTAGTTGGTAAACGAACTAACACTGGTGGTTCAATGATTTAATACTTAGTACGGGTTTACCTGGGATACATTCAGCATTAACCACCAAGAACATAGACAGTGATTCACCTGTATCTGAGCAGGAATCCACTTTCCTCTATGTCTGAAAATATGATAGCCCGAAATTCCAAATTCAACGGCTGATCATCATGTTTAAATAACAGTTGTAAGTAAATCTACCAATTTTTGGATAGCCCCAAATGTGGGGATGGGTTTAAAATTATGCACGTTTGTTGGATAATTTTCAAATGTTGATATATATATATATAAATACACCACAGTGTACATACATATATCATTTATATTGATCACTCAGGAAATTTCACCTCCCCTATTTTTTTTTTAAAAAAACTCTATTTTCTCAGCTTCGCATGAGATTGGGGTCACAATGAGATGATGTTTTGCATTGCGGTACATCTTGGTTAGTTTTTTTAATACATGGGATGGTTATTGAAAATAAGTTATTTATGATATTCTAAAACCTATACCCTGTGGTAATCCAACATAGCTATTGAAAACCACCCTGTCACAGGTAAATCATCTTCAAATGTGCCTAAATGTGCCATGTTCATCCATTTTCCATAGCTATGTTAGACTGCCAGAGGGTATATTCACCCCGCTTCGCGTGGGGTGGCCGCCCACACCGCAGGTTTATTTCGGTCCGTGAGAGGGGCTAAGGGTGGTTTTCCCCCGTGGGGGCTCTTCAAGCTAAGAAGTTTCAATAAGAAATCCTTCCAAAACATTGTTTTTGACAGTGTTTTTCCAATGTTTCCAGTCAAACAGAAGGTAATTTACACGTTTTTTGCCATAAAGGCAGTAAATCCTTCCAAAACATTGCTTTTGACAGTGTTTTTGTAATGTTTCCAGTCAAGTATACGGTAATTTACACGTTTTTTGCTATAACGTCAGTCCAAAACACTTGTTTTTGCAGTGTTTTCAATGCTCTGGCATCAAAAACCCTGCAAAATCTTGCTATGTACAATGTTTTTTTTCATTTTTGGCCGTTTTTCCATTGCCGGAAAGCTACCAAAATGACCCAAAATTCCATTTCAATACCCTCTTGCGCTCAGACACCCAAAAATCCTCGAAAAATGTCGAAAACACCACCGTATTCTGGTCTCGGTGCGAAACCGTTTTTTGGGTCTGGTCTCGGTGCGAAACCGTTTTTGCCCCCCCCCAGCTAAAGCTGATATAGCGACTGCTATATTAACAAATGTCATTGAGCATTTAGTGTTGCTGTTGCCCCCCAATAAGCACGCCTTCACCGCCAAAGCGGTGTGGGCGGATTTTTTTGTGTGCCACCCGGTCCATGGATGTATGCTCCATATACAGTGTATGTGCCAACACTGACCCACAAATTGCCCCATTTAGCTTGCGTAATAGGGGCGCTGATGATTAACCACCGCATTTCGGGGGTACCCGAAATGCAACCCGTATATGACTATATGTTGTCTGTATCTCTACATACATTTACATACTGTATATTGTTGCACATCTGTATACTCAAAAATCTCAGCAGCTGAGAATCACGTTGTTGCAGCTTATTATCTAAGCCATGAACAGACATGGCTGGTTAACATTCCCGTAGTGGCCATGGTTATAATCTCCATGTTGAAATGTTCCATTTGTTTAATGTGTGTGTGTACAGTTATGGCCTGTAGGACTTACAACTAGGATTATAACATATTATAACTCCTTCAACTAGT
The DNA here is from genome assembly GCA_947184155.2 of Cladocopium goreaui. Classification (NCBI taxonomy): domain Eukaryota; class Dinophyceae; order Suessiales; family Symbiodiniaceae; genus Cladocopium; species Cladocopium goreaui. Next base: position 430,408 of record CAMXCT020003124.1, on the reverse strand, counting down.
TTCTATTATCTCACAATTATATCATCACTTAGCCAGTTATACCCTCTGGTTTTGTCAAAATAGCTATTGAAAATTGTGATTTAGTTCGTGGATTTACCCATTGAACATGGTGGATCTTTCCATACTTATGTAGACGTTTACCAGGCCGGGTACCACTTGTAACTACAAACAAAATCCCATGTATAGAATGTACAATCCCATTGAAATAGCCAGTTATAACTAACTGCTTCAAGGCCTAAGGCCTGCCGTGTTTTTTCTTCCCTGATCTCTGAAGCGAGTTTTTGCTTCACAGGAGGAGCAACTCTTCCGCTTTCGTGCTGCCAATGGCTCCACTGCTGCCTGGCAGGGGAACAAAAATGGGATTCCGCATCGAAAGGCATCGAAAATGATGGGATTACCCTCTGGTAAACAGCCACATAACTATGGAGAATCACCATGCTATTCATGGGTAAATCAATTATTTCGACTGGGCCATTTTCAATAGCTATTTTGACATAACCAGAGGGTATCCATTATCAATGAATGGTTAAATGGTAAATGATGGGATTATCCATTCAACTAGCTGATAAATGAATATAAATGATTAACTACGTTTTTTTTTAAAACCATTTATCATCCATTTATCAGCTGGTGATGGGTTTTCGCAACCATCCAGTTGAATTAGAGAATTTATGGCCATAATTTACCCATCACTGGAATGGTGCTCGGATTGGGAATCATACCCGGCCTTACTTCAGCTAGTTGAATTGTTAAGGATTGTGGTTTATCTTGATACATCTTGATACTTTGAAAGAGAAGAGACGGCATCACATGGCCTTAACAAATTATCTTTAGCAGCAGCTGGGGTATGGTTGGGGCAAGAGAAGTGGTGTGGCTTGATTTCAGCTGCTTGATTGAATTGTGATCGTTATTTATCCAGATCCTTTGACAGATGTTGTTTAAATAGTATAAATTCTCTAATTCAACTGGATGGTTGCGAAAACCCCATCACCAGCTGATAAATGGATGATAAATGGTTAAAATCAATGGATTGAGATGCCAATTCCTGGCAGGGTTTCCCACGAGTTCCTCCGAAGATTGGAGTGTCCTGTAGATGTTCCCCAAGATTTTCCCAGCAAGAGCCGCAGCCCCATTTCTTCAGGTATCTTGCCCCTATCAGTGGCATGGTTTATCGAAACAGAAATCTTTTGATTCTTGAGATGATTTCCAACAAGTTGTTCCACCCTCAAGGAAGTCTTTCGCAGGAAGATAGGCCAAAGTAAATGTATACTTTTCCTGCTGCTTCAGATAGTTTGTGTGTGTGTTCTTGGTTTCATCAGTATTTCTCAGTTCTGTCCATTTCTGGCCACATTTTTGTTGATCAGATCTCCAAATTGTTTTGTTCCAATGGGGATGTCACGTTCTATATGTCTAGGTTTCTTCACTACCTTGAGATTTTACATAGCTGTAAGACATCAACATATCGAAGTCAACGGGCCATGGCTTAACCATGGACTCCTCGATGTCCAAGGACTGCGGTGTGGAGTTTTCGCAGTTTACAGACCCCGAATGTTTGCAGGCGGGTGGAGGACAATGGGACATGACTTACCCTCTGGTTATGTCAAAATAGCTATTGAAAATGATCATTTATAGTGGATTTTCCCATTGAAAATGGTGATGTTCCATAGTTATGTTAGTTTACCAGAGGGTATGTCATGTTTCATGGAAGCTAGTTGCAGGGAGACAAAGACATGGAGATAAAGATCGTGAGGTTTTCTGAAGGAAAGTCTTCATGAGACAAACTGTTGGCTTGTCAGAGGGTTGGTTAATGGTCCCAGGAAATCACATGTTTTGACAATACTTCAGTTACCTCAGTTAAAACTTAGACACTGTGAACCAACAATTTTAGCAACTTTTTTACAATCGGTCGACAATCAAACATAAGAATCTATGGTCCAATCATTCTGTTGAGGGGTTCCAATGACAACCTTTCTGGGCGCCGACTTTGGGTGTTGAGCTGATGGTCAAACTTGAAGACCTGGGAATTTCAGACTCTAAGCCTAGAGGGTGACATTTTCAGTATAACTTCGAGCATTTTGTGTCCCCTTGGGTGAGGGATTTGATGGTGAAACGTTGCTTTCTCCGAGAAAAGGCTGAAAGGATATCAATGCTGAGCAAAAAGCTCCCTTAGTTTAGACGGGCATTAGTTGTACTACCAGGCAAGCTAGAGATAGGAAAGGTAATTTGGGGTCAAAACTGTAGTAGGCCTCAGAAAATTGATGATGATCTAAGATAAGCAATTCTGTCTTTTGGGCGTTAAAACTTATCAGATCTGGGAACCCCCAGGCTTCATAGATGAAACAACCCCAGTATAGAAGAATCATGAGTATATGTTGTTTTACACGTGTCCCTGTCTTACATGCATACACACATGCATGCGTACAGACACCCAGACATACATAAGCAGACAGACACAGCCAGGTAGACATACAGATATACATACATACATAGATAGAAAGATAGATAGATACATAGATACATAGATACATAGATACATACATGCATACATACATACATACATAGATACATAGATACATAGATACATACATACATACAAACATACATACATACATACCTACCTACATACATACATGAATACATACATGCCTACCTACATACATACATACATACATAGATAGATACTTAGATGCATAAATACATAGATAAATAGATACATAAATACATAGATAAATAGATACATAGATCCATAGATACATAGATACATACCTAGATGCATACATACATACATACAAACCTGCATACAAACATACATGCATAGAACAAACATACATACATACATACATAGATAGATACATACATACATACATAGATACATGCACGATACATAGATACATAGATACAAAGATACATAGATACATAGATACATAGATACACACATACATACATGCATGCATGCATGCATGCATACATACATACATGCACACATACATACACACATACAACAAACAAACATACATACATACATACATACATGCATACATACATACATACATAGATACATACATTGATAGATACATAGATACATAGATACATAGATACATAGATACACAGATACATAGATACATACATAGATGCATAGATACATAGATACATACATAGATACATAGATACATAGATACAAAGATACATACATAGATAGATAGATAGATGCATACATACCCACATACATACATGCATACATACATACATACATACATGCATGCATACAACAAACATACATACATACATGCATGCATGCATGCATGCATACATACATACATACACACAAACAGGCATACATACATGCATACATGCATACACACATACAAACAAACAAACAAACAAACATACATACATACATACATAGATACATAGATACATAGATGCATAGGTACATACATAGATACATACATACATACATACATGCATACATACATACATACATACATACACACATACACAGATACATAGATACAAAGATACAAAGATACATAGATACATAGATACATAGATAGATAGATAGATACATACATACATACATAGATAGATACATACATAGATACATAGATACATAGATACATAGATACATAGATACATAGATACATAGATACATAGATACATAGATACATAGATACATAGATACATAGATACATAGATACATAGATACATAGATAGATACATACATACATAGATAGATAGATAGATACATACATACATAGATACATAGATACATAGATACATAGATACCTAGATACCTAGATACATAGATACATAGATAGATACGTACATAGATAGATACATACATACTTACATAGATAGATACATACATAGATACATAGATACATAGATACATAGATACATAGATACATAGATACATAGATACATACATAGATAGATAGATAGATAGATAGATACATACATAGATAGATACATAGATACATACATACATACATGCATACATACATACATAGATAGATAGATAGATACATACATAGATAGATACATACATAGATACATAGATACATAGATACATAGATACATAGATACATAGATACATACATAGATACATACATATTATGGTATATTTATAATACACGGATTCAGATCCACCTTCTTTTCCCAGGATGCCCATCGCATCGGCAGGTGGGTACCTTGTCCGTCCAGCTAGATGAGGCAGCGGGACGACGGACGACCAGGGGATCATCCATGGTCTGGACGTCGGTGAACATTTTCTCCATTTATAGATGACTTATACTCATACCCCAAAAAAAATTGTGTTCAGAAAATTTACCAGAGGGTATGTTCAACAGTATCTTAAATGAGGTTGAAACGCATATTCAGAACATACCCTCTGATGTTCAACAGTTATGAGAATTTACCAGAGGGTAATGGGATATGTTTCATATTTCCCACATTAGTTAGTGATAAATCCTGTATAAATCAAAAGTCTGGATGGATTATAATAAGCTCACGTTGTGACGTCACTGGATTTGTGATTAGTAATGGGAATCATCCCGGAATGGTCGTATGATAACAGCATGATAACAGCTATTTTCAGCTTAGTGAATTGTATATTGTTATACTTATGCTAAATATATCATATATCTATATAGTCATCTTGGAGCAGATAGAGTATGACGAAGTCAAACAAACACCAAGGTGGGACTCTTGGAACATGCCATACTCTATTTGCATCAGGATGGTCATGCTTACATACACATTAAAGACATGAGCCCATTGTCGACCACTAAAAACCCGACACGTGGCGCCACAACAGGGGTCCTGGTTGGATCACATTATCAAGGTTCCCCTAGAAAATGGCTACAGATGGTACCCCAAAACGATAGCTGATGTACTTTGGAACTACTGGGGTTTATATAATCTATTTGTAGTTAGATGGGTCTTTATAAGCCAACTTAGAACTGGGAATCCACGTTTTGGAGGTCAAAAAATCACTATTTTTGACGGCCTAACTCCATTTTGACCCGGTGAACTCCCAATTTTATGCCTGGCAAGTGCCACCAGGTAGATCGTTGGCTGGTGGTCATCGTCTCTCCTGCCGTCGCATTCTTCACCTTGGCAAAGCACATCGAGGAGAATGTCATGGAAGAATTGGAGGTCCGGCAAAGCCTAGGGGGAGGGTTTTTTATTGGGAACATTGGGACATGATATAGTTTTTTAAATGGATATGTGGTTTATGATATTATGAAAATGATATAGTTGTATATATATATATACATATGGATATGCGGTTTATGATATAGTTTTTTTATATGGATATGTGGTTTATGATATTATGATATAGTTGTATATATACAAATATACATATGGATATGCGGTTTATGATATAGTTTTTTTTTTTAAAAAAATATGGATATGTGGTTTATGATATTATGATATAGTTGTATATATATATACATATGGATATGCGGTTTATGATATAGTTTTTATATGGATATGTGGTTTATGATATTATGATATAGTTGTATATATACAAATATACATATGGATATGCGGTTTATGATATATATATATATTTTTAAATATGGATATGTGGTTTATGATATTATGATATAGTTGTATATATATATATTAATACAGATGGATATGCAGTTTATGAATAGTTTTATATGGATATGTGGTGTTATAATTTAGTTTAATTCTACATGATTTAATTGGGATAACAACAGGATTGCTATGATTTGACCAACACAATGGTGATTTTCTATGGTACCCTCATTGGTTTCATGGTGATTTAACCAACACAAAATGGTAGTGTACCATTAAGGATATAATGGGAATATAATGGAATATTAAAGGGATAGAATAGATTATTGATTAAATATGGAGATTTAATGGGGAAAATTGGAAGTATTCATTTTTATATGGTTTAAGACGGATAGTAATAGGATAATAACGGGCTATTTATAACTATACATGAATGGTTTTTTCTAATCCCATTCAGAAAGGATGTCACACGTGAAACATTTCAATATGTATTTTATATAGGTGCTAACTTGCTACTCTGCATCATAATACAGACAATGTAAGCATAGTATGGTAAATAGATTTGTCGTTTTTTACCAGCGTATTATACTAGATCCCCATGTAAATCCTGCTCCAAATGCAGTGCAAACAATTAAATCTCCTTTTTTAATTTACCTTTTTCTAACAAATCACTGATTGCAAGTGGTATGGATGCTGCAGAACAGTTTGCATGATTATGTATAGTTGATACTACTTTATCTTCTTTTATATGCAGCATTTTTGCTGTGCAATCTATAATTCTTTTATTAGCTTGATGAGGGATGAAAAATTTAATTTCTTCTAAATTAATATCATTTTTTTTAAGTATCTTTTTCGTTATAGAGCACAGCTCTTTTGAAGACGTTTTGCCCCTCCATGTGTATTGCTTTTTTACCTGATATATCAATATTTGTTACAAGAGCATCATGACAAGTGCCATCAGACTCTATTATTGTATCTATTATTTTAGATTGATTATTATCTTGTACTTTTTCTATCAAGACAGAGCTTGCTCCGTCTGCAAAAAGCACACAGGTGTTTCTATCTTGCCAATTAACTATAGAAGACATTTTTTCTGTGCATATTAGTAGCACAGATTGATATTTGTTTGCTTTTATTAGACTATCTGCCATTTCCAGCCCGTATATGAAGCCAGAGCATGCTGCTTGCACATCAAAAGCAGGCAGTGTTTTATGAGGGAAGATAGCTTTTTGTATTTTGCACGCAACAGAAGGAAAGTTTTGCTCAGAAGTGGTAGTGGCTGCTACTATTGCTTCTACTTTGTCACACACTGTAGATTGTATTAGTTTCCTTACAGATAAAATGCCCATATCAGATGTGGAAATATGGTCTGCTGCGATGTGTCTAAATTTGATACCAGTTCTTTCTATTATCCACTTGTGGCTAGTTTCTAGGTTGTTTTCCAAGTCATAATTAGATACTAAATTAGTGGGGAGCCACGATCCACATCCAACTATTTGGGAACCATACATACAGAGTGTCTTTAGAAGATTGGGTAAGAATTGATACTATAAAAAAAAAGTTATGTAGACTCTTCTGGTTGTTTTTGTTTTTCCTTTTTACGAAACGCAAATCTTCCTTTATATAATCCTTCTTCTACATCCAGGTGATGTGACATTCTGTATTTACCACTAGTTTTATCTTATAACATTGTGTTTAACCTCTAATTTGAGGTGTGCTCTTCTGTTATTACGTCTTGATTTGGAAGTTTTTCTTTTGGGGACTGCCATAATTTGACATGATTTTTTTTATTTAAAGTAGTTAGATTGTGGATGAAAAGCAGATAATTACAAGCTTTTTAAAGTATTTTTAGTGCTGCTAAAAGCAAAATTATATTAGTTATTGTATTTGTGTATGACTTATTTTTTATTGCTCTGCATTTTTCTCTATAAAATCATTTGTCAAAGTTGCTTAGGCACTATATTTATATTTATAATGTCATTTTATATACCTATGTCAAATTAAAATGTGAGATGAGCTACCATCATATGTTAGCAAAGCTATTATTAATTTTATCCACTTGTCTTTTGTCCGGATGTTTCCAAAAACTAAACATGAGAGAGTACAATTTTGGGTGTGTGGGAATTGATCAATATCTGTTAAATCTTTTTGTGTAGACGCCATTATTTCATGTCCATCCAGCAGTATGGATCCTATTTTGCATTGTGCTTCTGCTGTGTTAGAAGTTTTATTATCTTCATAATCTATGTTCCATTTGCTATTTTGTATTCCTGCTATCATTGAATGATTTACATTTTTAAGTGCTTTTGCGCCAATTTTGTTTGGTATGGAAAAAGCAATTTGCAACTCATGATTTTTGCCAGTGATTATTTCACCTGTCATCATCCCATTATCCATATTCGATCTCTACCAAAAATCACCATGTTGGTTGAACTGCTTGCACTACCCCCGCCGGCGGATCCCGTAAGTCTGATTCTTTTTCCCATCTTCACAGCAGCCGCAATGGCAGGCCATAGATACCAACATGGATATGATGGTCCGCAGCCTGAGTTATTTGATCCTTCAGTGAGGATGAACGGATTGGGGAAGCAATGTCATTGGATTAGATGAGTTTGGGGTTATCATTTTATTTCTTGGTAAATATATATAATATATAATATAATATATATATAATATATATAATTTAATATATAATATATATATTATATATAATATATAATATATAATATATATATAATATATATAATATATATAATATATAATATATATAATATATATAATATATATATAATATATATATATAATATATATAATATATAATATATAATATTCAATATATAATATAATATATAATATATACTGTATAAAATATAATGTAAAATATATAATATATAATATATAATATTTAATATATACGATATTTAATGATATATAATATTTATTATATGATATTATATATAATGTATTATATTATATATTATATATTATATATTATATATTATATATTATATATTATATATTATATAATATATATTATATATAATATTTCATATATAATATATTATATATGATGCATAATATAAAAAATAATATATAATATATAATATTTAATATTATATATAATACATTATATATAATATAACATATAATATAATATTTAATATAGTATATAATATATAATATATAATATATAATATATAATGTATAATACATAATATGATATATTTTATAATATATTTTATAATATATAATATAATATGTAATTTAATATATAATATAAAATATAATATAAAATATAATATTATATATATATATATATTATATTCTATATTATATATTATATATTGTATATTATTTATTATATATTATATATTATATGATATATAATATAAAATATGATATATAATATAATATACAATTAATTTTTAATTTAATATATAATATAATATATAATATAATATATTATATAATATTTAATATAAGATGTAATATAATTTAATTTAGTACAATATAATTTAATATAATATAATATAATATTATTTTTATTATAATATAATATAATATCATATTATTTTTATTATAATATAATATAATATAATATAATTTTATTTACAATTTAATATATATAATATTATATAATATATATTACAATATTTTTTTAATATAATATAATATATAATATAATATATAATATAATAAAATATATTATTATATTATATAATATTATATAATCTAATATAATATTATATTATATTATATTATATTATATGTAAATATATACATGTCCCAAGAACAAAGCAAAACCTGTTTCTTGCAGGAGATCCAGAAACTGTATGCCTTGTGTTTGCCATTTTACTGAAGGCCTCGCAAATCCTAAAGGATGTGGTCCCTGGTTTTGACCCCCTACCCCGTACATCAGTGAGCAAGTGGCAGTGTCTTGACAAAGATGCGAAAAAAATCAGCAGAGGCTCCTTTAGTAAAGGCAGGCGAGTGATTCAGTTCGGAAGGGACTTTGCCTGATCCAAGGTATTTCTTTCAAAAACCATGGTTTATATAGTACTGGATCTATTCATGAGTTGGGGACAAATATTAGGGGATGGGATTATGGTTTCGCGAATTGTTCGTTTTTTGATTGTCACACCTTTCCTGCGCTTTTCTGATCTTCTGTAAAGGAGGGAACGCAGAACCCCTGCCCTTACAAGGTGGCGCCCCCAGTGATGTTACCCCAAGGAACAGAACATATTTTTTTTTCATAAGCCTTATCTCACTATGGCGGATGTTTTTTGTTGGTTACTGATCATGTTTCCTATTGAAATAGTTGTGAACATATTCCCAAGTAGTGGACAATCACGCATATTTATCACCCTTACCCTCCATTACATTAGCATAGATGTCGAACATCTACCATGAATGTAGATCCTTTTTCTTCATCAACCATTTGTTTTCCAGATTTGTTTCTACGCTCACCCTAAGGTAAATTCCTCATTAACAAACTGAACAAATCCATAGAAATTCCCATGAAATTCCTCATCACATTCCCATCTAAAATCTGAAAGTCCCATATAAATCACACCAACTAAGTCCCAACTAAGTCCCTATTTGTTGATTCAAAAAATCCGACCGAAAAAACTCCAGGGCGTGACGATTTTGCAGTCTGCCGCCTTGGCCTTTTTCGTGACCACCGCCCTGACGGTCGGCATCGGATTCGGCCTCGGCACCGCTGTGCCCTGGCGTCATCAATCAGGTACCATTTGGTTATGTCAAAACCATGGGATCCATAGGAAAACCATAGGAAAACCATAGGAAAACCATAGGAAAACCATAGGAAAATGGAGGTTTACCCTATGGTTATGTCAACAGTTTGCTATTGAAAATAGCCCATAGAAATAGTGGATTTACCTATTCAAAATGGTGATTTTCTATAGTTATGTGGCTGTTTACCAGAGGGTAATCAATCTTAGATCATCTTAGATCTTAGTGAATCTGAGTGAATCTGAGTGAATCTGATATATTCTTGGTTCACCTTATATCATGTCAGTTAATCTTAGTTAGCCTTATATATATATATATACATATACGGTTTTATGTGAGATAGTTTAGTTAATCTTATGCGTTCTTGGTTCGTCTAAGATAATCTTACTTGTTCTTTGTTAATCTTAGTTATAATCCAATATTTTTGTTTATTTCATTTTAGTTAATCTGGGCAACCCGGTAAGCCCAATGCAATAAACCTTCAGTTTTGGAAGTTTTATACCATGTCTGGTGACATTTTTTTGGAATTGGGGATGGTTTACATTTGATTTACCATATCTTAAGTATGCTTGGTTGTAAATTCCCGATATCTCATTGGTTCATCCACTGTTCTTATTGGTTCCTAGCATCCTGGTCCTAGCTGGGCCCCCAGACCGTCTGAGGTCTCGAGTCCTCTCAGGGAACTCACCTTCCTGTTGCGGCGCCTGGGGCATTTGGACTTTGGACGATTTGGGGTCTGCCTTCAGGCAAATTGGTGGGGCCGGGGTCGGGGTTGGGGGGAGTAGCTACTCCACTAGTGAAAAGATGGCCATTTTTAGAAGTTTGATGATTGATCATGGGGAAGTTGTGAGGTTTTAAACCGAGAGGGATTTTTTGTTGGTATATTCAGCCATATTTAGCCCATGTGTTGCAAAGTAAACATAGATAAAGGGAGGAGCTATTTGGGAGTGACGGTATACAGTTCCAAAGGTGGAGGGAAAAAGACGCCCAGAAGCCATTGTTTAGGAGGGGATTCGCAAAAACATGGGGGGTTCCTGAGTCATAGGGGTACCACCAAAAATCATCGTAGGATTTCCCTCAAAAAAACCCTCCAGCTATTGGGGTACCCCCTATGGAAATCATGGGAAATCCCCATATTTTGGACCATCGGATGGGATATCTCTGGACATCACTCGAAGTGCGGGGTCAAAACATGTCAAACGCCGCCGAAAGGACCGAACGATTGGGTTCAACGCTGGGGGCTTTAAGGTGGCTCCATGTTTCTTTTATTGAGGTGTTGAATGATTGTTCTGGGTAAATTATAACGACATCACTGTTCTCCCTCACTGGAATCATGGTTAGTAAGGGGAATCATCCCAAAATGGCCTTATTTCAGGTTAGTGAAATATTTTAATTTACCCAGATTGTTGGATATTTGATGATATTTGGTATGTCGCAGAGTTTGACTGTTGTTGTTGTTGTTGCGCATAGTTGTTACTCTTCTAGTAAATTCTGTGACCTATGATTTATCCATCATAAATCATCATATCTAGATATATCTATCATAAACCATCATAAAGCCAAGTTAGTCATAGTTCGTCAATATACTTGACGAATCAACTGAGCTTGGCCATCCCCACAAGTGGCTCGGCATCCGGCATCCTCCGGCTTTCGCGGTGCAGGCGAAAGCTGGTAGCAGTATCCGTGATATCTGCGAGGTGCAGGATGCGTCTCTCGTCGAGGGGGACGGTGGATTGATGGGACGAAATACGAGTGATCCGAAAAACGAATAGATAAGGAGAATCCCAGTATACAAATAGTTATACCATTCACTTTTCTAGAGTCATTTACTGGGCTACTTTAGTAACTTTAGTAAGAACTGCTCGTTTGGTTTTGGGAATTTATTTACTAGCCAGCTACCCTCTGGTAAACTAACATAGCAATGGAAAATCACAATTTTTCATGGGAAAATCAACTATAAATGGTCATTTTCAATAGCTATGTTAAATTACCAGAGGCTACATGTTTTTCGGCATATCTAAACTTGGCTATGATTCATCAAGCCGGTGAGATGTTCATCGTGTCGCCAGAGACCCTTGAAAGATATGGAGATTTTGCAGCTGAGCAGGTTTTATTACAGTACTGTTTGTTGTTATGAAAAATCATGGACATGGCCATTTAAGTGGTGATAATAACTAATAGCAATTGATTGACATGCATGATTGTACCGTTTAACTTAAACCGCGAAAAACCATACAACGTGTACTTTCCTAGTTAGGTATGTTGGTTTATAAACCAAATTCAACTCTATCCGCCGTAAATCCAACAGTTATTCTGGTGATCAACCAACTTTCCAATATTTTCCAATCATACATCAGCTATAATCCAATGTAAGTTTGGAAGCTTACTGTAATAATCCCCATGTAAATCGTCATCTCTTGCCTTTTGCACTGCTGATCGCTGAGGTTCTGCCGTTTATCCATGGGCATACAAACCTTTGCTCGTTTCGTGCCGGAGGCCGTGGTGCGGAATATCATCAAAGGCCTGGTTGATTGGTGAATTTGTTGGGACTTTTGCAAGCTATCCGGCCTGGTAAACAGCCACATAACTATGGAAAGATCCACCATGCTATTAATGGGAAAATCAACTATTTCGACTGGGACATTTTCAATAGCTATGTTAAATTTACCAGAGGGTAATTTGTTATGATAACCCGTAGGAGGGAAACCGTTTTCAACCAACTAGTATTTCATGGGATAGGCCGGGATAGGGGTATTTTGAATGGCTCACCTGTTGATCATAGCTTCAGAGGTTAGCTTTTGTGAGTTTTAAGCATCAAAACGGAGATGTCATTGCTAAATGGTGGCTTAATGGTGGTTGGTTAATGAATATTGAAGGGATTATTTATATATATACTACCGTACCCTATGTATAATATATTCGGCATTATCATAATCCATGGAAATCTCGTTCTTAACCGAGCCGTATTTCATGGAATGACATTGCAGGTTTAGAACACTGCTCAATTAGGTCAGACATGGCTTTGGTAATTGATCAGTGGGTAAAATTATGTTTTCCACCAATGTACCCTATCGGGTAGCTCATTCTTTAACCAGGTAACTGGTACACTCTGAATAGGATCTTGTATTGCATGTGGTTGTTGGAAAAATAGTAAAAAATGTATGTCACGCATGATTTCATGAATTTTCCCTGCTTCACTGAACGGGTTCTACTGGTTACTGGTGCAAGCAAAAGTGCAATGTTGGAGCACGGAGTCCTGGTATGGGCCCATAGGCAAGGTGGGAAAACATCCCAGGCATTCTAAGACCATCTCCTTTGTTCATGAAAGGTGGGCTATATCCGTTTATTGGATGTGAATTCAGGCATTTGGAGAGACGTCAGAGTTTTTTCAAGATAGCTGACCTGCAGGGGACCAGACTAAGTAACTTAGCATAACTTAGCGCTCACATTCCAAAAATTGTCAAAGATTGACCAAAAAAAGGAAGTCCACATTCCAATATTTCAGGATTAAATGGCAATTCCATACAATTTGAGTAATAGCAATAAGTCAAAGCTTGTGGGCTTGTGCCTCCCAAATTGGAGAGTTTCATGCTGTGGCAGGCCCAGTAATAAACATCAATTGGGGGTCATTTTATATCATCCCCAGTGGTATACCCAATAGTATCCCAATAGTAAACATCTATCTGGGTATATTATAACGACCTCATTGTTCTCCCTCACTGGAATCATGGTTATATAATTAGGGAAATCATCCCCAAAATGGGAATCTCTGAGAGAAGACACTACTGAAACAACACAGCTATGCCTGCACCGGCGCGCCATGCGACCGGGAAGTCTGGTCCACAAGCTGTTGCTCCGGGCTCATCCAGATCATCCCCCAAGTGGGCGCTGACTATGGTGCAACACCTACTGACCATACCTCACAGACTGGGGATTGAAGGTCGAGCAGCGGGAGCTATAGCAACAAGCTCCCTGTTCCCGAGAAGATGCCATGTCAAAGGCTGCAGGTATCCCATCAAATCCCTATGATTCATATCCCCATTGGGGTTGCTTGAATCACCATAAGATCCAGCATCATTAAGATAATCTTAATACATATATATATATATATGTGTATATATACATTGTGATTTTCCACACTTGTTCATACCGATGTCCTTGATGTGAGATGCCTGCAACTTCAGTGTTCATGTCCCGTGACTTCCCGATCAAGTCCATGGGAGGGTGCGGAAGCGGAACCGTTGGACGGTACATGGCTGAGTGGTGAAATAGCGCTGCGGCATCTGAACAGGGTTCATCTGGTCTTGGACGGGGTCCATTATCTTTAGCTGAACAGGGTTCATCTTTTCCTTGGTTTGGGATCATTGGATTTCATATACAACAACATCATCTTTCTCAGATCAACAGGGTTGATCCTTTGTGGGCCTTTTGATTTTGGACCGTTGGCGAAGCTCCCAGTGTGTGAGGCCCTAGGCCTTTCACACTGGTAGCGGAGCTACCAAGGCTCCGGTGTTGTGCACCGAAAGAGTGTAGATCCAGGGAGGAGCCAAAAGTTTTGATTGCACGTTGAAAATGCCTCCGCCAACAACCGATGGAGAGAGTACCGGTGGTCTGGGAGTTCCTCTTCCTGATAATGCAGACTTAGGGGGATCTCAGATGAATGCCACCCCTCAACCTCCATGGCAAAGCATACCGAAATTCGTTCCTGGCACCACCAACGTTCAGGAGTATGTGCAGAAGTTGAAGTTTCTGGCGGCAATGTGGCCGGCAGAACATCTTCCCCAATTAGCTCCTAGAGCTGCCTTATTGGTGGAAGGTACAGCTTTCAAGAAAGTGGCGCGTTTAGATCCGAGCAAGCTCAAGGTGGCCAACCAATCAGGGATAGCGTTGCTGGTTGATGCAATAGGTGGTTCATGGGGTTCAACAGAACTTGAAGAGCGCTATGAGTACTTCGAGCGTGCCTTGTATGGGACAGTGCAACGACATGATGAGAGCCATGACTCCTTCCTAGCCAGGATGGAGGCCAACTTCGTGGAATTGCTGTCGCGAGGGACTACGCTTGAAGAGGTACAGGCGTATGTGCTGTTGCGCCAATCCACCTTGCCGGCCGAAGACAAAAAGAGAATCTTGCTGGAACACGAGGGTGAACTTCGATACAAACCAGTGGTCAAATCTTACAGGCTTTTGGGAAGCAAGTTTTTCAGTGAATTTCAATCTGGAAAGAGCTCCAACAAGACCAAAGTGTATGATGTTAACATGTCCGAGACTCCAGATTCAGAGACGACTGATGCTCATGATCGAGCCTTCCATGCCTACGCAGAAGATCTTGACCAAGATCTGGATTTTGAAGTGATTGAGGCCCTTGCGGCCCAAGAGGACGCAGATGCCTTGACCATATGTGCCTTCGAAAACGAGTTGGAGGAGTTCATGCAAGAGACTCCCCAGATGCATGAGGCGATGGTGACCTACATGGAGGCCAGAGCTCGATTACTGGAGAAGCGCAAGAATCGTGGCTTCTGGCCCACCAAGGGACGCGGCAAAGCGTTCAAGGGTGGAAAGTCGAAGGGGAAGCGTTCACGTGATTGTGAACAGCTTCTGGCTCGTATCTCAAGATCTCACTGCCGAAAATGCGGAGCTCTGGGACATTGGAAAGCCGAGTGTCCACAGAACAATGTGGACAAGTCTTCTGGTGCCGGTGCAACTGCCTCGGCCAACGTAGCCGTGAATGAAACCGAGCCCTATGCGGACGAGGTGTACTCTGAGACTGAGGACGCATGTGACCACCAGGCCGGGATCCAAAAGGAAATTTCCATGATGACCGAAACATGTTTCATGGCCATGTCTCAGGTAACAGATGAAGACCGACACCGTCTGCAGTCCCGTATGTCCAGTTTTCTCCAATGTTGCCGATCTCGTCCTGATCCAAAGTCTGGGGTAAATAAACGGGGCATAAGTAAGTGGGATTATAAAGGGATTAAGCATCCGTCACAGCCTGCCTTCCGAGATCAGTGTCTGAGGGTGCTAGAAAATCCAAAGACTTCCAGCATGTACAGCCACTCCACTGTGCCCAGGAACCCACCTGAAATCCTGATGCAGCCGTTGGTGACAGATGTCAACCAGGCTGAACCGATCGAAGAATCAGTTCTGATTAGTACCATGGATGCCCGCTCCTCTCACGCCATTTTGGACACAGGAGCAAGTAGATGCATAATCGGTGAAAAGACGTTGCAAGCTCTGAAGGGTTGCCTTGCAGTAGACGTTCAAAGCAGGTTGAAGACCAGTCCAAGCAAGATCAAGTTCAGATTTGGAAACAATCAGACTCTAACCAGCTCATACCGTGTTCATTTTCCACTGAAGGCTCAAGACAGTAGAACGGTTTGGTTGGCAGTTGAGGTTGTCGAAGGGGCAACTCCTTTCTTATTTTCCAAAAGAGCATTCAAATTGCTTGGAGGGTCATTGGACACCACCACAGACACCTGCTGTATGCACCGTTTGCACTCCGAAGCCATCCCTTTAGAAGTAAGTCGTACGGGGTTATATCTTATCAATATTGGTGACCTTTGTCAAGGGGATCAAAATGATCATGTCAAATGTTCAGTAGCCTATGTTGGGGAACCATGTCCTGGAAAAACTCCAATGCATGCAGGGATACATGGGAAGAACATGCAGCGCAATGTACAGTTTTCATTTCGTCACCAAGCCGGAAAGCCTTTCCGAACCAAAAATGCCACGACAGCCGTGTCAGATCCAAACCATTCCAGCTTTTTGCAGAACGTGCCAACCGAGACGCCTCACCATGCCGTCTTCCGTCACACTTTTCAAGGCCGTTGCCGAAGCCTTGATTCAAGTGATGACCATGCTGCTACAGATGTTGATTCAACATCTCGAAGTGCAGACGGACCCACACGATCCGAACGAAGCTCCCCTGGAAACGAGCCAGCAGATTCAGCTCATGATGGAGGAGCTCCACAGCCAAAAGGCTACATTGGATCAAGTTCTGCAACAACGGAAGTCCGATCAAGTCTCAATGGGAAAGACCAAGACGGGTCAGTCGAGTCAAGCTGCCCGCTGCAAGATCGCCACAAGGACTCCTCAGGCCGCAGTTCAATCTGGAACTGGGAGCAATCGAAAGATGATGTCTCCCGGCGCAAGTTCTACGCCAATGATGTGGTGCTTGGACGAGTCCGACGAGGACGTGCTGGTGGCCGAAGAGGAGCTCGAGATTGTGGAAACCACCACAACACAGATTCCTCGAATCTCAGTGGTGGAGCGCTCAGCCAGCGACTCATCCTCCCTTCGAAGATTGGGGCAAGCATGTGATCACTTGGGGCAAGAAACACAAGGACAAGACCTTCGAACAGGTGATGATCATGGACGTGGGCTATTTCGAATGGTGCCAGAGGCGTTACACCTCACTGGTACCCGAGATGAAGGAGTTTGTCAGGTACGGCCAACTTCGTCTGACGCGCTTGGCGGCAGAGAGCTCAGCAGATTTGGCCTGAATGATCCAGATTTCCACAAAGAAATTCAACAAGCCCGTCAAGATCTTCAGAAAATCAACAGTTCCGATAACAAAGATACCTCCACTTTGGTTGACAGTGTTTTGAAAGCAGAGTCCATCTTTGATCAACATATGTGTGAGCGTCAGAAGTTTTCTCGGTTTTCCAAAGATCGCCTGTTTTTGCTGGAAATCTATGCAGAAAGCCATAGCCCTCTTACCGATGCGGTGAGAAATTTGGGCCTGCCAAGCCGTAGATTCACGAAGGTAGATGGAGATCTGTCGACCATCTCAGGTCGTGCCAAACTCTGGAATTTAATTGAAGAATACCAGCCCGAACACATTTGGGTAGCCCCAGAATGTGGTCCATGGAGTGGATGGAACAGATTAAACCAAAGCAAAAGTTTAGACATGTTTGATGACATACAGCTCAAACAGAACCAACAAATGCCTCATTTACAACTTTGTACAAAACTTTGCAAATATCAAGTCACCCGAGACCGACATTTTCACATGGAACAACCAAAAGGATCAGGAGCTTTGAAACAAGAGATCATCAAACCGATCTTTCAACATGCCTGCATTGCCACTTTTGACATGTGCCGCTTTGGTTTGAGACTTCCCAAGACCAACAAGTTCCTGAAAAAGGGTAGCGTTCTTGTTACCACCTCACAGCCGATGTTTGAGATTTTAGATGGTCAAAGATGTCCACAGAACCACAGCCATCAGCGCATTGAGGGAAGTTTTCAACATGATGGAATGAGCACGAGGATGACTCATTTCTGCGCGTCTTACTGCCAGGGCTTTGCGAAGACAGTAGCCAAGTTTTTGTGCCAACTGAACCACAGTCACTGGAACTCCCAAGATGCCATGGTGCATGATTTGGATATCGACGAGCCACCTGCCAAACGCATCCGTTTCAGTTTTAACCTGTCCAAGCATAGGAAGCCTGATCGTTCCATTGACCTTGATCCAGAACAAAGCCAAGCTCCAATACCCATGCCTGAAGACCCAGGTGAGATGTCTTCCAAAGATGATGGTAACCACATGAGTCCATGGTTCGATGTCCTACAGCTGGCACAAAAGAATGCACCACGGGTAGGAAACTCGCGCTGTCCCGCAGATTCGGAGCTGTTTAACATGGCCAAAGCACTTCTGAATGACATGGTTTTAGAGAGTTTGTTTATTTGCAGAGGAACAGAACGATTCCAGGTTCCTGTTCAAGCTCCTGCTTCACATGCATGTCCACTCAGGCGTACTATTTGTGTTCATCGACAAACAAATGAAGTCCACGACCTAGGAACCGAAGACTGGCATTGCATGACCCGAGCCAGAAGGATACGGAACTGTTTACCGAGCAAGATCACTATCACCATGTTTGGTTCAAAGAAGACAGACGAATCTGCCAATGCTGAACTTCCTCAATCGAGCCGAGATGGGACAAACCTGGTCTCCAGAAATGAGACGCTACCAAGTGATGAACGCCCATCTGCCATCCGAGTGAGTCATGAAAGTCAGTTGCCACCAAGCGTAACTGAGCGGACTCCCAATCAAATGTGTGAAGGCTGGGCACCTCCACCTATAGCTCTTCACGGACCCAAATTCAGACTACTGAGTGATGTTGAGAAAAGTGATTTGATAAAGGTGCACAAGAACCTGGGCCATCCGGATCCCACACAACTAGCTGCTCACCTTCAACAGTTAGGAGCCAATCCTAAAATAATTGAAGCTGCTCGAGAGTTCGTGTGTGATGCTTGTGTGGAATCCAGTGCCTTCCGACATCAGCGTCCTGCTCAGCTGCATGATGCGGCTGAGTTTAACGATACAGTTGGCATTGATGGCTTCTTTTGGACTGGACGAGCCGGTTTCCAGGTCATGGTTTTTCACTGCATTGATGAAGCTTCTTTATTTCATCTGGGTCGCCGTTTGGAGAACAGAAATTTGGAACACGTTATCCCAGCTCTGTCAGACATGTGGCTGTCATGGGCCGGCAGCCCTGCCAACTTGTACTCTGATCCAGCTGGTGAGTTTGTGTCTGACCAATGGCTCAGTTTCTTGCAGAGCCATAGCATTTCTCCGAAATTATCCACTGAGTCTTGGCAGAAAGGTAGGGTGGAGCGACACGGTGCCCTAGTGAAAGAAATGCTTAAAAGATATGACATGGAGAAAACCATACAGTCCGTTCAAGAGTTTGATATTGTTCTCAGAGCCTGCTTTCAAGCCAAAAATGCACTCAGTAGACACCGTGGATACTCGCCTGAACAGATTGTTTTGGGCAAAGCCGCTCGCCTACCAGCCTCACTGTCCTCAGATGAAACACTCAGCTCTCACAGCATGGCCACTGGAGAAGACCTGGAGAGTGAAAGGTTTAGACAACAGCTAGAGATACGTACAATAGCGCGTAAAGCCTTTTTGACATCTGACAACAGTGAAGCTATCAGAAGAGCTCTTCTGCGTAGATCATGTCCAGTTAGAGGTCCATTTGAAGCAGGTCAACAGGTGATGTACTGGAGAAAAATCAACAGAGCCAATAGACGAGAAGGAGGTCGCTGGCATGGGCCTGCACGAGTGGTAAGTCAACAAGGGTCTTCCACAGTCTGGATTGCTCATGCTCACAGACTCCTGAAGTGTGCTCCAGAAAGTCTCAGGCCTGCCTCGTTGCGAGAATGGCAGGGAAACATGGAACCTCTTTCACAGATGTTGCCACAAACTTCCGAAACCCAGCAACATGTTCCCCAGTCACATGTACAATCAGAAATCCCAGAAGCCATGGAATATTCACCAGGTACCCCAATAAGTAATTTACCTTCTCCACATAGCCACCACACTAGTGTCCAGCCTGAAAGTGAAACGTTTCCGGAAGTACCTGATCATGGATCGCAACAGACGACCTACGAAAATTCCGACAATGCTGCCGATCCACCAGCTGCCACTGAGGCTGAATTTCTGGAACCGCCAAATGTTCCTGCACAGGATCCACCAATTGATCTGGATGACATAGATGATGATCTTCTGTGCGAAAAGGTTCTCTGGTGTAGTGATGTTCCAGACCAAAATCCATATGACGAGCCTCTTCACGAATGGATGTGTTTTCAGCCTGGGGATCAACACAATGAGATTTGTCTTGCTGATGATGACATGCCTATGTTGGAAAATCCTCTTGAACCTAATGATGAACAATGTTACATGCTGGAGGTACCTATGTCACGACAAGATCTCATGAAATGGTCCTGTGATAATCATCCTGAAGAAATGGCGGCCGTTGCGAGTGCTGGGAAGAGAGCACGTGCGGAAGTGCAACTCAAAGATTTGACATCAGCAGATCGTCACCTTTTTGATATTGCCAAGGACGCAGAACTCACATGCTGGCTTCAGACAAGTGCTCTCAAGCCCATCCTCAGAAAGTCTTTGAATCCCGAGCAAATTTTGCGGTCCCGCTGGGTGCTGACCTGGAAGCCTGTTGAAGGACCAGATGGCAACGTGCAGGGTCGTAAAGCCAAAGCCAGATTAGTAGTACTTGGATATATGGATCCCAGATTGACTGATGTAGCCCGAGATGCACCAACCTTGACCCGGGAGGGAAGACATACGATCCTGCAACTCATCGCTTCCAAGAGATGGGTTCTATCCTCATTTGATATCAAGACAGCTTTCTTGAGGGGACGTGCCGATGACGCAAATCCACTTGCTATGGAACCCCCAAAAGAATTAAGACAAAGACTTCAACTCGAGGATAACCAAGTGTGTTCATTGATTGGGAATGCTTATGGCCGAGTAGATGCTCCCTTACTTTTCTATAAAGAACTGACGCAACAACTTCAACGTCTTGGATTCAAGCCTCATCCATTAGAGCCTTGCATACACTACCTTGAAACCCAGGTAAGTGGAAAAAGGATTTTACATGGTGTCTTGGGAACCCACGTGGACGATGGAGTATGTGGCGGGGATTCAACTTTCATCAGAAAATTCAGGAACTTCAGACTCGTTTGCCTTTCGGTGCTTTCAAACAACGAAAGTTCACTTTTACTGGCATTTCCCTAGAGCAAACTCCAGATTTTGGTATCACAGCTTCACAGCAGGATTACATCCATGGAATCCTCCCTATAGAAATTGGTAAACAGCGCAGAAGTTTTCCAGAACAAAGTGCGAGCGAAGGTGAGAAGTCAGCTCTCCGAGGATTGATTGGAAGTGTCCAATACGCAGTGACCCATACGAGGCCTGACTTAGCTTCAAAGCTGGGAGAAATTCAAGTCCAGATTGCACGACCAACCGTGAATACACTACTGCTAGCGAATAAACTCTTGAGAGAAGCCCAGGAAACCAGTGACACTAAGATCCATTTTCGGTCAATTCCTGTTGATAACGTTACTCATGTAGTATTTGGCGATGCCTCCTTTGCAAGTCCCAAACAACTGTCATCTTTCCAAGGAACCATTGTATTTGCAACGACCCCAGAACTTCAAGAGAACATCACAGCACCTATCAGTCCGTTAACCTGGTCATCCAAGAAAATTGCAAGAGTGGTAAGATCAACTTTATCTGCAGAGGCTTTCTCGATGTCACGTGGAGTAGATAAGCTTAGCTGGATGCGTTTACTGTGGGGTTCATTAGTGATTAATGACTTCGACTGGCGCCAACCTCCAAAAGCTTTGAAGGAACTTCATCGTGCTATAATTGTCACGGATTGCAAATCCTTATTCGATTTAGTAACTCCAACAGCGATGCCATCATGTGAGGAGTACAGGACAACCTTGGAAGTTCTCCTTATCCGTGAGCTATGTCATGAGAATTGCCATTTCAGGTGGATTCCTACCGCCTTACAACTTGCAGATCCACTGACCAAACCTATGGATCCCACGATTCTACGTGTGGCACTTGCGGCTGGAAGTTTTCAACTGTTTGATGAGCAATCCAGCTTACAGACGAACGCACATAGAAAGCAAGCTGTCTCATGGCTTCAAGGGCAGAAGAGGAACTCACATCAATAGAAAGTTTCGGGAGTGTGATTTTCCACACTTGTTCATACCGATGTCCTTGATGTGAGATGCCTGCAACTTCAGTGTTCATGTCCCGTGACTTCCCGATCAAGTCCATGGGAGGGTGCGGAAGCGGAACCGTTGGACGGTACATGGCTGAGTGGTGAAATAGCGCTGCGGCATCTGAACAGGGTTCATCTGGTCTTGGACGGGGTCCATTATCTTTAGCTGAACAGGGTTCATCTTTTCCTTGGTTTGGGATCATTGGATTTCATATACAACATCATCTTTCTCAGATCAACAGGGTTGATCCTTTGTGGGCCTTTTGATTTTGGACCGTTGGCGACGCTCCCAGTGTGTGAGGCCCTAGGCCTTTCACATACATAATATATATATATATACACATAATATTTGTATATATATAATGCACATACTGGTAACAATAATCTTTTCTGCCCCCAGGAGCTCCCAAAGGGATCATTTGTTCTTTTTTTTTTACCACAGTGCCAGGACCACCAGTGCTTGCGCAAAAACAATGCATGCTTTCTAGTGTTTTATCATCAACAAGTTTTGCTAAAACAGACACACACACACCAACTTTCAAAATCGTCCATATTAGGATGGTGGATTGTTTTCAAATATCCAGAATGATTTGTTTTCATAGTGATATGTTATGAAAATTCATGATGTGTTGTTTGGGTGTGTATCCTCAACATCCTCACCATAATCACCCACATCATCATCATCATCACCACCATCATCATCACCATCACCATCACCATCACCATCATCATCACCACCATCATCATCACCATCACCATCACCATCATCATCATCATACATTTTCCTCCCACTTCCCCACACTGTTTGGGATCTCTTGCCGGGATAATGTCAAAGCCGTGACAGGTGATTGCCGCGCTGCCAGGTCGCTGGGGGGACCGATTGGCACTTTACCATGGATTTACTATTTACCCGTAGCCTTTAAAATTTATAAGTCCCAATTACCAACAATTGGTGATTATATGTAAATCATATTATATATATGTATACGTTTATATATATATATATTTAAAACAACTACGAGCTCAATAAAGATTTACCCGTCAAAGATATGGGTTTGATTGATACGTTGTTCAATATAAGGTTCACTGAATCACTGAATGGCATGCCACCATGATTGCTAGTGCTGCAAAGGAGAAACAATAAACGCTTCATGGTCATAGCTTTGCTGGAAATCGGTTCTGGATTCAGTGCTGGGTCAATTTCAGTGCAGAAACTTATGATAGATATGAATTACCAGTGTCAATCAAAATGGGGCAACCAACTGGATAATTTAGTTCTTCAATATCTTGTCATTTTGATGGGTTGTTATGCACAAAGCAGCAAAACAAGGGTGGGATTGGCCATGAATTCTTCATTGCTGGTGCTATATTTTCCCATCCTCGATCAGGATAATCATATTTTCAGATCAAAGTAGAACAGGATGACACAAGACGAAATGAGTCGTGTGTCACAGCTTGATCTTTTTACGCAACGTGCACATGTCCATGTATACGCATAATATGGGTGTTTCCGTAAATGGGAGATCCCCAATAGCTGGATGGTTTATAATGGACAATACTATTAAAATGGATGATTTGGGGGTACCCCTATTTCAGGAAAACCCCATATGTATATATATATATGATTGTTTATGTTTTTTCCATGGTTGGCGAGACACATATTGCCGTTCTTGGTCTTCCCAACTGAAATGACTGCCACATCCTGTGTCTGGCTGAAAGAATTATCATAGTCACGGCAACTCAATGATCCGAAAAGACGGGCATATCCAAGTGTTCCAGTTGTCTCCCACCAGCTCCAAACACTCTTCAGAGAGAGGCTCCATGTCACGAAGAGAGATGCTGAGCAGCAAATGAGATGTCACACTTCAAACCTTTCTGGGTTTCCAGTGATTTGCCTTCAAAAGAGGACCGAAACTGTTTGGGGCTTCATAAATAGTCTATATACAAGGGTTCGTTTATTGAATGTGATTGATTTTTCAACTTGTTGATGGCAACAAAAAGGTTGGCTATTTGAGCATCCGCAAGTTCGAAGGTGTCAAAATATCTGGAAACAGTTGAGATGATAGAAGACGTGCGATTTCTGACTATTTCTGATTCATGGATGATGTACGTATATGTACGTACTACGACGTGGTCCTGAAACGACGTGGCGTGGCAGGGTTCAACAAACGCCACCCAGTTTGCATCACGTGTGCGTGGTAAGGAAGTGACGATCATGTTCTCTGATATCAAGGACCGCGATGTTTTTCATTTCTCTGGGCTGCAGGACTGGTGGAACGTTTATCACAGTATACCCTCTGGTAAATTAACATAGCTATGGTAAATGGCCATTTATAGTGGATTTACTCATTGAAAATGGTGATTTTCCATAGCTATGTTAGTTTACCAGAGTGTAATCATGAAAATTTAAAGCCTCATAAGTTGGATTATAACGTTAGAACTATGGATATATACAGATTATACAGTATCCACTTCTAACTGGAAATGCACTTCCAAGTATAGCCTCACTGCGACCACACTGGACCACTGGATGAAGGTTTATATATTGGCAACTTTCCAAAATGGCCGAACCTTTGTCAGGCAATTATGATGAATTTTCGCAAGATGTTTCTTTTACTTGCAGCCAGATGACACTGTCACTAGGTTTATGTATTCAAATGTGTGAAAGTTTCCGAGAATTCATTGGTTTTGGGTACCATTTGGTAAATTAACATGGACCCGGAAAAGAACAAATTGTTAGTGGATGTTCGAACCACTATCTGCCAGGGTCTACGTTATTTCACTGGAGGATATATTATAGTCATTTCTTTACCAGCTGACCATGTTTTGATGTGTCATTTTCCTGCAAGCAATTCAGGGTCACATGATCATCATGATCCAGCGCATGTCAGATACAGCAAAGTTGTCAGATTCTCATAAGATGAGGTCATCCTGGTCTTGTTGGTTTATGTTACCCCATTTACAGATATTGACTACAATCCAGTTGTGAGCCTAGTGAAATAGACTAGGTTGCCTATCATGTTTGGCTTTATTCGGACCCCCAACCGCTGTTTTCCGATGAACAGATTCACCAAGACGCATGGCGAAGATATGTCGTTGTGCTCCCCAAAAAGGACTTCACCGCGATGTCAGAGACGATGAAGCAGACAGACCTGATCTTTCTCTTGACGCGATACCTGTCCTTCGGCAGCAGATTCATCGTCCCGCCGGAAAGTTAGTGCAACCCCCCCCAAAAAAAACACAAAGAGGTAAGGATTAATGATTAATGATGTCAATGTAGGATTCAATCACCCCAAGTCAACTCCAAGTCGATTTCCTGTGCAATATATAAGAGTATACTGTAATATGATCTATAATTAATGGAGTTTGGAACTCATTTGAACTCTTTACTAGTTCTTTTTCCCGGGCAGTGCTCAGCTATCCCTTGTTAGGTCAACACCTCGGTGGAACGAAAAGCTGCAGATAGCCTTCGGTAACATGGCCATGGAAATATCTTCCATTTAGTTCAATGATTTTTCCCAGCTAGAAACATATTAAAACCTCCATTTAGTTCGATTTTGATTGCCACGTTTGATTACCGGAGGGTAAATACCTTGCTTGCCTGTGGAATTTCCGAGGATGAAATATCCATTGAGTAAATTGAGTATCCCTTTTCTGGCTCGATCCATGTCACTTTTTTGTTGCGATCGCGATGCACCTAAAAAACCTCCATTTGCTTCCATTTGCGCTCCATTTCGCCCGAAAATTTTCGGGATTCCTATGGATTCCTTGTGCAGGTGAGTAAGGCGGGATTCACCCAATGACCGCTATAAAAACCATCCCCAGGTGATCACCATTTTTATGGTTTGTATGAACCATTCCGAAATGGGAGGTTTATGGCATTGGATTATCACATTAAGCGACTCTTAACCTCTTATAAAATCTCATGAAAGAGCCCTGGGCTACTCCTAACAGGGCCACTCCTAAAAGTTGCTATACTTCCAAAAAGAAATCTTAAAAAAACAAGAAAACATTCCAAACAAATAATCCAACAATTCAAAAAATAACTCGAATCGAAACCTAAAAAGAACAAAAACACTGTCAAAAAAAACATGAAAACAAAAAAATAGTAAAAAATCATCAAGACATATCAAAAAAGTCCAAACAATATCCAAAAAAACATCAAACACGTTCAAAAAAATCAAACAAAATCAAACAAGTTCAAAAGAACAAAAATAAATACTTAAATTTTAAAGAAAAAACATTAAAAAAAAACAAAAAAAACAAAAAACCAAACAAAATCAACAAAAAAACAAAAACTTCAAAAAACACAATAAAAAAGAATCCAACACAAATCACACAAAAAGAAGCCAGAAAACTATTTTAAGATTATGAAGAAAAATATTTAAGTACTTTTGTAAAAATAACCTAAACAGTATAAATGAAGATATTTATTTCGAATGAAATATAGTTTTTTGGAATGAAATGGAATTATTTGGAACGGAATTGAATTATTTGGAATTAAACTGAATGAAAAGGAATGTTTTAGGAGTGTCCCTATAAGGAATGTCCCTCTCCAGAGAAAAGAAAATCCTTTGAGATGGAGCAGCTTCGGAATCCATATTAGATGGTGGCGATAGCATCTCAATTTGTATAATATATCATGATATCTCCAGCATACCCCCTTGTTACACTGGTGATCAAATGGATTAGCACCAAGATTTTCCACACTACTGTATATGTCCTATATATATTATATATATATATATTTGATTATATTTGTCCATTGGACATGTTTGGCTTATGTACCTACATGTCGCAAATTCCCCCAACGTATACATGCTGGGCGACATATGACAACCTGAACACGGCCTTACCGTAAATGACACTTGCTCAAGGGAATGATCCCAAGATGAACTTATTCTCTGTTTGGGAATTATATGGCTAAGCATTTTCCCAGATGTATCAAGATATATCCCGGTACTATGACTGTTGGTTCCCCAGAAAACCATCCCCGTGGCAATTTCCACTCTAGAACTGGTGAACCTGTGCATAGTTTAAACGATTTTTTAGGAATATTGAGGAATTTTAAAGGAATTATAAGGAAATTTAAGGAATTTAGAGAGTTTTAAGGAATTTTAAGGAATCTTAGAGGAATTTAAAGGAATTTGACGGAATTTGAAGGAATTTGGAGGATTTTTAAGGATCTTTAATGTTTTTAAATTTTAAAGGATATTTAAGGAATTTTCAGGATTTTTAAGGAATTTTAAGGAATTGCCACGAAAGAATGCCACCGTATTTTGTTGCTATAGAATGCAATATAAAAAAAAGAAAAGCACTTAATATTTGGGCACCTTCACTCTAAAATACCCCTATCTAAAAGAATTTCCTGACCCCTTTTTAAAGAGGCGTTTCTGAGAGTCTTCGAAATTGGATGAAGTTGGATGCAAATTCGGCAAGGCATTTTATTGCAGAACCAGTTTTGATTGTTTTTGTGCATTTTAAAGCCTGAGGCCCTATGCACAAAAGTTAGACCGCTCTAAAAATCCTGCACAGCTTCACATAATGAAATGGAACCCCGATAGAAAACCCATAATTACTTTGGATGATGATAAAATCCATGAAATATCCCCATGAAACTGGATGGAATATAGAAAGAAACTGAGTCATGTTGAGTGTTCAAGAGGATTTCATAGATTTGCCAGATAATCGTAGATATCGAATTTAAGTCAACCAGGGGATGCCAAACCACCAAGTAGGATTGGCCTCTAGGTCCATCATGTCACGCATCGTGGAGACTTTTGGAGGCCCACATGGTGGATGCCAGGGCCGTGGCTGTGTGGCGGAAGACTTGCCCAACATGGCATAGAAAAATGATTTTGTTTCACTAGTTCCATGAACTATCCCAACCAACATGTGGATTTTTGCATATTCTTACTATATTCATAGTATTCAAAAAATGATGACTTACCATGACTTACCCCTTTACAGCAACATGGGGACTCCGCGTTCGCAAACATTGGCGGGGTTGAAAACTTTGCCGAGCATTTTCTTAGAGCTGCAAGATCATCCTTGGCGCTCAAAACTTGAGGCACCCAGGTTTTGTCCTTTTCAGAAAGCACAGGCTTGTCTGAAAATCGGATACCCAAAATCCCATACTTGATCATCATTATGATTGTTATCAAGATACATATGATACATAAATGTCTGATTGGTGGTTTGGAACATTTTTTACTTTTCCATATATTGGGAATACTCATCCCAACTGACGAACTCATATTTTTCAGAGGGGTTTGGCCAACCACCAACCAGATGTTTTTCAGTGTATCGAAATTAGGTCAAATGGCCATTTGCACCCATTTTTTTGGGACCAAACACAGTAAATCATCCCTTCGTTTTTTTCGCAGATTTCCGCACCTTTTTGGAAAACGAAAAACGGTGGTCAAAAATTTGATGATCGCTACAAGGTCCGGGTTCCCTTTCAGGATAGCCGATTGTTGGTTTGTATAACTCCAATTTCACTAGGCTTTATGGTGAAGATAACTGAGATAACTGAGACTATATAGCCATTGGGAGTTGCTAAGTTATTGGGGGCGCCTTCTTGCGAAAGTGACCCATTTGGTTCGACGATTTGCCATCACCAGAGGGTCCCAGCTGGACATCTCAGGCCTTGTTTTGTGGCATTTTTGGTCGGTGAACCACCCAGAAAAAATCTGTTGATCAATAGTTTTTCAGACTATTGACATGATTATTATAATATAGTATAACATATAGTATAACATGACTATTGACTACAATATAGTATATAAAAGGTCAGAAAACACAAGCAGAAAAATCATATATTTACCTACTCTTTCTTCGGGATTTCCATGGGATTTCCATAGGACACTGGGGGATTAACTCGCTGGATTCAGACCCAAGGCGTCGTGGCGGAAATCCTGGGCGACGGTCTCTTGGTCTACTGGAACACGCCTTTGGATGTGGAGGCCGCTGGTGCTTCACCATGGGATATAACGGGATATATGTATATATTATATATATATATATATATATTATATTATATATTATTATATATATATATTATATTATATATACAGCATATTATATTAATATATAGTGAGAATAATTGGATGTTGATCATATAACATGACTACAGACTGTAGTCATGAGTGGGATGACATATAACTTCTAAGATCTTAGAACTATGATCATTTTATGTACACGGTGAGGGGCTTACCGAAATATCGCTAAGCTGAGGCACAGTTCACTTGGTGGACTGTTGGGTTTATCAACCAACTTGGAACTGGAGGCCTCACCCATGAATTGGGGGATGGTAATCAAGCCATTTTCATAGGGATTGGCTCGTACCCATTGTCAGGATCCCTATTCTGGGATGGGTGACCATACCGAAAATGGGGCGAAGGGCACCCACTTGATGGCCATCAAAGAAAATATCCCCACTTACCCAGTCATACCATTGTTGCAAACCCCAGTTGTGCATGATATAAATATATATATATACACATGGTATATCTATTTATTCTATCCTATCCTAACCTACCCTACCCTATCTCTATGTACAAAATACATAATGTGCATAAATACATCCGCACATATATCATATATATATATACATATATCCCCACGTCTTAACCTTGAATGAAGAGCTTTTTGGAACATTCCCGCAGGACCATGCTGTGAAAGCTTGCGCTGCCGCTGTGGCGATGCAACAGGCAGGGCAGAGGTTGGGGAGGTGTTTGTCACCCAGCCATTTGATGGGGATATATAGCACCCCCCCAATACGTAGATTGAGAAAGTTGGAACCCTGGAACATATGGAGCTAGACTAGTAAATGCTTTTGATAATGACACGGATTTCCGTACAAACAGAACTTTTATTACTGAAAATGAATCCGAATCATGGTCAGGGTTGCTCCACCCTGTTATACACCCATGAAATCCACCCTGGTGTCTGGGGTGTTGAGGGTAACCATCTTTGATGAGGATATCATATGGGATATGGGAGATACTCTCTGGTAATTTGACATAGCTATAGAGAATTCGTCATGTTTCACAGATAAATTAGGTGAATCATCATGAATCATCATGAATCATCTATAAATGGACCATTTTCCATAGCTACATTAAAGAATCAGAGGGTATAACCAGCAATCTGATATTTTGGGGCCCTTTTCTAATGATAGTTGTAGCCAATCTATTCGTGGCCAGCATGATTTTTTTGAAGCTACACGCAAGGCCTTTGATCTTGGAATCATCCCACTCCACAAAACAAATTGGGGATCCGGGGTAACACGCTGGTGCCCAAGTTATGTCTGTTGCTTGAAAGACTCATGTAACTAGTTCGATATGGGGATGGGTCGAAACCTCGGAACTTACCATATATGTGTGGCATAATCATCCAGCTTTTTGAAGCTATTTTGGGGTAGGGCAAGTTGGGTTTTGACTCCCTGCACCTCACGGCCATATATCTACCACAAACCCTAGTTAAACTCACTATATAACATGATATAACCAACCTAGCTAAGTAGGTGACACCACCTTCATCTATGTGTGCCGCTTACAAGCCAGAAGCATGCCAAATCGTCACTCTCCGGTGTTGAATCCGCATTTTCTACCCATGAAAAAATCCAACGAGTTGTTGATGGTTAAATCCTCATGAAGAGATATCTGGTTGGTGGTTTCAAACATGGCTTTTATGTTCCATAATACCCTCTGGTTATTTAACATAGCCATGGAAAATGGCCCATTTATAGATGGTTTACCTATTAAAAATGGTGATTTTCCATGGCTATGTTAAATAACCAGATGATATATGGGATGTCATCCTTCCCATTGACGAACTCCATCATTTTTCAAGATGGTAGGTATACCACCAACCAGGATATTGTTTTGTCAAAAACAGCCCCTTTTGTATCCAGTAATTGGTTAAATCACCATTATACCCATTAAATCCTCATTAAATCCCCATTATAATCCGTAGTTTTGTCTCCCTAACATTTCGCACCATGCTCATGAAGATCAGCGCGTTTACCACCCAATAGATCAGGTTAGGCAATTTTCTGCCGAAAAGGTAATTCCTTATCTTAGACCAAAAAAATAACTATTAGTTTATTTGTTCCTTACCTAAATTAGTCAATTTTTCTTGCCTTAACTAATTTTTTGCCTAACTTTCAACGAAAGTTTGCACGCAAACTTTCAACCCCCCCTCGCAAGTTTGCATGCAAACTTTCAACCTCCCCTCGCAAGTTTGCAGGCAAACTTTCAACCCCCCCTCGCAAGTTTGAGTGTAAACTTGCACCACCATTTGCATGCAAATGCTTGCGTGTGTGTCAAAGGGCGCAAATTTGCTTGCAAACTTTCAACCCCGCCTCGCAAGTTTTCGCGCAAACTTTCAACCCCCCCCTCGCAAGTTTGCACGCAAACTTTCAACCTCCCCTCGCAAGTTTGCATCCAAACTGTCAACCTCGTCTCGCAAGTTTGCATGCAAACTTTCAGCCCCGCCTCGCAAGTTTGCACGCAAACTTTCAACCCCACATGCCGAATTACCTTAAAATTAGGTTACATGTTTACCTCAAAAATTACCTAATTAGGTAGGAAATTACTTTACTTCGTGTGATCCCCACCCCACCATGACATTTATGCATTTTCTTACTGGCATATCTTCTGACATTCTTTCTGGCATTCTATCTGGCATATCTTCTGACATTTTTTTCTGGCACTCTATCTGGCATATATTCTGATATTCTTTCTGGCATATCTTCTGACATTCTTTCTGATCTTCTGACATTCTGTCTGACATATCTTCTGACATTCTTTCTGACATTCTTTCTGGCATTCTATCTGGCATATCTTCTGGCATTCTATCTGACATTCTATCTGGCATATCTTCTGACATTTTTTCTGGCATTCTATCTGGCATATCTTCTGACATTCTATCTGACATATCTTCTGACATTCTTTCTGGCATATCTTCTGACATTCTGTCTGGCATATCCTCTGACATTCTTTCTGACATTCTTTCTGGCATTCTATCCGGCATATCTTCTGACATTCTATCTGACATCTTTTCTGACATTCTTCCGTTGAGGTCCGGCAGTGCCTGCTGCGATCTGGAAGTCGCGGTTGAGGTCCGGCAGTGCCCACTGCGATCTGGAAGTCGCGGTTGAGGTCCGGCAGTGCCCACTGCGACCTGGAAGTCGCGGTTGAGGTCCGGCAGTGCCCACTGCGATCTGCAACTCGCGGTTGAGGTCCGGCAGTGCCCACTGGGATCTGGAGCTCGCGGTGGAGGTCCGCCTGTGCCCACTGGGATCTGGACTGCGAGGAGGAGGCGGCGGGTGAGGAGGCGGAGGAGGCAGAGGAGGCTGAGGCTGAGGAGGAGGAGGAGGAGAAGAGCTCTGTTAAAACCTAGCAACCCTCACCTGGCAGGTGGGGAATAAGGAATTAACTATTAGGCAGGAAATTGCCTAACCTGATCTTTTGGGCATGTGCGTTTCCGTGCATAGAGACGATCAGGTTCTGCCGTCTCAAGTGCGGCGGTTCAGGTCGAAATCGTGGCTGCAAGAATCATGAAAACAATGAAGTGACCTGGTTAATAATGCTTAATAATGGTTCATAATGCTTAATAATTGTTAAAAATCCTTAATGCTTCCTAATGGTCAATAATGGTTAATAATGCTTAATAATGGTTAATAAAGGTTAATTATGCTGACTAATGCTTAAACATGGTTGATAATAGTTAACGATTGTGATTAATGCTTAATAATGGTTAATAATGCTTAATGGTTAATAATGCTTAATGAAATACTTAATGATGCTTAATAATGCTTGAAAATGCTCAATAATGGTTAATAATGCTTAATAATGCTTAATAATGGTTGATAATGCTTAATTATGGCTAATAATGGTTAATAATGGATAATATTGCTTAATAATGGTTAATAATGGTTAATAAAGGTTAATTATGCTGAATAATGCTTAAAAATGGTTAATAATGGTTAATGATTGTTCATTGCTTAATAATGGTTAATAATACTTAATTATGCTAAATAATTGTTAATAATTGTTAATAATCCTTCATTATGCTTAATAATGGTTAATGATGGTCAATAATGCTTAATAATGGTTAAAATGCGTAATTATGCTTAATTATGCTTAAGAATGGATAATAATTGTTAATAATGGTTAATAATAAGGGTTAATATTGCTTAATAGTGGTTAATGATGGTTTATAATGGATAGACAATGGTTAATAATGGTTAATAATAATAAATAATGCTTAATAATGCCTAATAATGCTTAATAATGCTTAAAAATGTGTGAAAATTGGTCATCATGGTTAATAATTAATAATGGATAATAATGCTTAATAATGGTTAATAATGCTTAATAAAATAGTTAATAATGCTTAATAGTGCTTAAACAAATGTCAATAATGGTTAATAATGCTTAATAGTGCTTCCTAATGGTCAATAATGGTTAATAATGCTTAATAATGGTTAATAAAGGTTAATTATGCTGACTAATGCTTAAACATGGTTAATAATGCTTAATAACATACTTAAGAGTGCTTCAAAATGCTTAATAGCTGAATAATGCTTAATAATGCGTAATAATTGTTAACACTGGTTAATAATGGTTCATAATGCTTAATAATTGTTAATAATGCTTCAAAAAATGCTTAATTAATGCTTACTAATGTTTAATAATGCTTAATAATGGGTAATAATTGTTAATAATGGTTAATAATGGTTCATAATGCTTAATAATTGTTAATGTTTAATAAAAAAGCTTAATAATGCTTAATACTGGTTAAAAATGCGTAAGCATTGTTAATAATTGTTAGTATTGGTTCATAATGCTAAAAAATGCTTAATAATGCTTAATAATGGGTAATAATTGTTAATAATTGTGAATAATGGCTCATAATGCTTCATAATTGTTAATAATACTTAATAAAATGCTTAATAATGCTTAATAAGTCTTAATAATGGCTAATAATGCGTAATAATGGTTAATATTGCTTAATAATGCTTAATAATGGTTAATAATGCTGAATAAATGTTAATAATGCTTTATAACGCTTAATTATGCTTAATAATTCTTAATAACTGTCAATAATACTTAATCATGCTTAATAATGCTTAACACTGCTTCAAAATGCGTAATAATTGTTAATAATGCTTAATAATTGTTAATAATTATTAATAATTGTTAATAATCCTTAATTATGCTTAATAATGGTTAATGATGCTGAATAGTGCGTAATAATTGTTAATAATGGTTAATAATGGTTCATAATCCTTAATAATGGTTAATAATGCTTAATAAAATACTTAATAATGCTTAATAACGCGTAATGATGCTTAATAATGCGTAATAATGCTTCATAATGCTTAATCAAATACTTGATGATGCTTAATAATGCTTAAAAATACTCCATAATGGTTAATAATGCTTAATAATGCTTACTAATGGTTGATAATGCTTAATAATGGTTAATATCGGTTAATATTGCTTAATAATGGTTAATAGTGTTTAATAATGCTTAGTAAAATACTTAAAAATGCTTAATAATGCTGAACAATGATTAATAATGCATAATAATGCGTAATAATTGTTAACACTGGTTAATAATGGTTCATAATGCTTAATAATGGTTAATAATGCTTAATAAAATCCTTAATAATGCTTACTTATTCTTAATAATGCTTAATAATGGGTAATAATTGTTAATAATTGTGAATAATGGCTCATAATGCTTCATAATTGTTAATAATACTTAATAAAATGCTTAATAATGCTTAATAATGCGTGATAATTGTTAATAATGGTTAATAAGTTCATAATGCTTAAAAATGGTTAATAATGCTTAATACTGCTTAATAATGCTTAATAATGCTTAATAATGCTTAATACTGCTTAATGATGGGAAATAATTGTTAATAATTGTTAATAATGGTTCATAATGCTTAATAATGGTTAATAATGCTCAGGGAGACTGAGACCGAGGAAACATGAGAGTATTCAAAATACGTCCTGTTTGGACATCGCCGCCCTGTTCATTCGCCAGGGCTTTGGAACTTGGAACAGCTTGTTCCATCGACGCCAAACCCTCTGCTACCAGAGAACGGTGCAGCTCTGGTAGCACAACTGGCGCGGGCCTCAGCCCGCTAACCGCAAAATCAGAGAACGGCAAGGGCGACGGGCACCGACTTGCGCCAACCGAGGCGCAAGCCCTGGGTGTCTCCAAGGATGCAGTCCAAGCGTGGCTCCCCGAGCTGCACGCTTGGCTGCTCCTGAAGCCGGTGCATCCGGCCCTGGATGCGCCAACGGCCGAGGCCGATGAAACTAGATGAAACACACAAAAAGAAAAAACAACAGACAGTCAACGCTCCGCCGTGCAGGCAACACGGGTGGCACGGCAGGCAGAAAAACGGGCTGAGAAAAAACGGTTGGAGGAGGAGAAACAAGCAGAGGCTCGGCCGGCGGAAGAAGCTGTCCTGTCGCGAATGCAGCCAGCCAGCGGACACGGCGCCGCGGCAGGCGAAACGAAAGAGCCAAGCTGAGAAGAACAAAGCCCGCAACAAGAGGCGCAGAGAGTTGCGCCAAGAAGCACGCCAAAGCCAGGACCCTGAGGCGCGCGGGAAAATCGGGAGAGCCCGAGACGCCCGACGCGTCGCCGACGCAAACGCCAGGTCCGGCTCGCACGCGTGGCCGCCCTGGAGAAAGACAGGAAAAGGAAAGCCCAGAGCTCAGCTGCGCCCCCAAGAGAAAAAGAAAGAAAGCAAGGAAAGAAAGAAAAAGAAAGAAAGGAAAGAAAGAAAGAGAAAGAAAGAGAAAGAAAGAAAGAAAGAAAGAAAGAACGAAAAAAAGAAAGAAAGAAAGAAAGAAAGAACGAAAGAAAGAAAGAAAGAAGGAAAGAAAGAACGAAAGAAAGAAAGAAAGAAAAAAAGAACGAAAGAAAGAAAGAAAGAAGGAAAGAAAGAACGAAAGAAAGAAAGAAAGAAAAAAAGAAAAGAAAGAAAAGAAAGGAAGAAAAAAGAAAGAACGCAAAGGAAGCACGAAAAAAGAAGAATTTGGCGAGAGCTTGACGCATCACTAAGGCGGACAAGGGTAAAAAAGCTGGAGAAGACCAACACGCTTTCCCAGAGGCAGAGGCCCCCAGTCACTCCTTGCCTCCGGGCTGATTGGTCTTGTTCTGGCAGGTGCCAGCCCCACCGCCGCGGAGGCTACCCACGGTCTTCTCCTCAGTCAGACCGACTTCAACCAGACCGACGGAGAAAAAGGAAAGCACCTAAAAACAAAAACGTGGACAGATTGCTGACACGGAAGCATCACGCGATGGATAGAAATAGCAACGCCTCGTACATCCCGAGGACGAGGAAGTAGACGCCGAACTGGCTGTGCCGGGCTTAGCAATAGAGCGCTGGAAAGAGAGAGACAAGTAAGGAGAGAGAGAGAGAGAGAGAGAGAGAGAAAGAGAGAGAGAGAGAGAGACAGAGACAAAAACAGACCTCGACACAGACACACAAACAGCCGCCAAACGATCTGCGTATACGCAGCCAACCAACAATGCCAGGCCGAGTACGAGCGTCTACAGCAAAAGGAAGAGGCTTGCTCAATAAAATACCTAATAATGGTTACGTAATAATGCGTAATAACGGTTAATGATGGTTGATAATGCTTAATAATGGTCTTAATAATCGTTCATAATGCTTAATAATGGTTAATAATGCTTAATAATAATGCTCTTAATAATGCTTAATTATGCTTAATAATGGTTAGTAATGCTTAATAACATACTTAATAATGCTTAACAATGCTCTATAATGCTTAATAAGGCGTAATAATTGTTAATCATGGTTAATAATGGTTAATAATGCTTAATATTGGTAAATAATGGTTTATAATTGTTAACATGCTTAATTATGCTTAATAATGGTTAATAATGGTTAATAATTGTAAATAATGCTTAATAATGCTTAAGAATGCTTAATAATGATTAATGATTAATGGTTCATAATAGTTGATGATGATTGATACCCACTGGTAAACGTTTACAGTTTGCTAATATATTGAAGCCATGGCCATAAAAATATATAGTTGATTGGCTAATATTGGCTATAACATTGTGATTTTGCATAGTTACATATGTTTGTTTACCAGAGGGTCATGCGTGCAGTCCAAGTATGATTGTCAAATTGTCAATGTGGTTTTACTTGTTTCATCTCTTCAGGATTGACCTCTAGAGACTGATGAAATAGCTCTGACATGGTCTGACAACATGACGTAGTTGTGGCTCCATTGATACCCAAATTTGAGCCATTGACCTCCGCGGGCAAAACGGTGATAGTGCATCGAAGATCCTAAAATAAAGTGTCAGATCCAGTATGCTCCACTGAGGAGCGCATTATCACATTGGATTTTGACTGGAACCTGGAGAGTGATCTCAAAGACTCCCGGGGCCCGCTCTTCCTCGCCCGCATTGTCAAGCGCAGCTTGCAGAGGGTCACCCACAAGCTGCTGAACAAATTGGAAGGACTCGCAAACCATGTCCACTTTGTCCGTGGACTCGCTTCTCCTGCCGTGCGAGTGCAGCTGGGAATTTCCGACCTCAGTTCCATATCGTTCATCTCCATGCGCGTTGGCGACATGGAGCCCTTTGCCGATGAACTCGCGTGCTGGGTGCGTCTATGCACGGACCAAGCCGGCAACAAACAGGCCAAGGCTTGCAACGAGCCAGTCCTATACATATACATATATATATATACACGCAGCGACAACCCAACAAAAAAAGCAGCAATGCTTGGTGGAACAAGACATCCTTTTTTTTGGGGGGGGGTCCCCTGTGGTCCCCTGCCAGGCGCTTGGACCTTTAAACTACGAGATCACGGAATGCAAATTAGAACCGCTGAAAGCTACTTGGTGAGACGGGGCCCAGGCAGGGCTTGCCAGGAGACTCTGGAGATGAGCAGGACATGGCCACAGTAACCACTGTTCGAAAAGATGTTTTCCATGGCAGTTTCAGTGTCAAGATTTGTCAGTTTTGAGAACACAGATATCTCATATCATATAATCATATGTACCCTCCGGTGATAATGAGTATATCATAACAAAAACAGATGATCAACATATGATAAGTATTTATACATATATAATCATGTATAATCATAAGTACCCTCCGGTGTCATCAAACGTGGCTTGCTGGAACATGCTGGAACATCTCCCATTGGATGATATTCTGAGCAACAAAAACCTTGGACGCCAGAGTTGTTGGGCAGATGATGAGAGGTACTTTTTATTGATGGGATTAAAGTCACATATATTTATATTTTTATATAGCACCATATACTGTAACAAGTACATTAAGTCATATTGAGTCTACAATCGTTATTTTTATTGTTTTTTAATTGCCATGTTGAGACTTACGGTTTTTGTTCTGTGATTTCTTCAGAAACATAGCAATGGAAAATCATCAATTTGCCAGGTGGGCAGTCTCAAACAACGGCTGGTTGATGATTAGTTCGGGGTGATACTACCCTTTATATACTGGCGATGATCGTACTTCTTGAGCTGCTTCCCATGTCATTTTTGGCACAGGTTAGAATTACAGAGTGTCCTTTGATGGACTATGGACTTAGTTCAATGGTGAGTAATTAAGTGGCTTGCACCAACTGTTACAAGTCATTGAAACTGGGTTTAAACTGGGCTATCCCACTTGCTGTATGTAAATACTTCATCTACGATTCACA
Organism: Cladocopium goreaui; assembly: GCA_947184155.2. Taxonomy (NCBI): domain Eukaryota; class Dinophyceae; order Suessiales; family Symbiodiniaceae; genus Cladocopium; species Cladocopium goreaui. Next base: position 390,823 of record CAMXCT020003124.1, on the reverse strand, counting down.
ATATTCACAAATATTCATGTATTGCGGTTGTAGCCCTTAACAGTTATAACTGGCTTATTTTATGGTACGGAGTCAACTAGTTGCAGGAGTTATAATCCTAATTAAAAGGCCAAATAAATAAGGGCCATAACTGTGATATAAACTGATGTTTGAAACAAGCAATAATCAACCACCCATATGGACAGATGCTTTATACCAAGCGTCCATTTATATCTATGCTACAATTGGAGATGGTGGATCCGTGGATATTGCTTTACCAACATTAAGTATAACTGATATATCTATAGGAATTTAGTACTTTACTATTAACATTTACTATTAACATTTACTATTAACATTTACTATTAACATTTACTCTTACTAACATGAACTGATATATCTTTACTATTAACATGTACTCTTACTAACATGAACTTGATGGATTTCCTGTAGATTTTCCCTTGAACCAATCCAATGGTCATGGCTCATTGCCAGCTATGGCCCGTCCTGCCCGTGGCCAAGGTCCGGATAGGCGTGAATACGGGGGAAGTTCTCTCGGGAACCTTTGGGAGCGACCTGATCCTTGGTTTGACAAACGCCTCTGTGGTTTAACAATGAAGAGTCACGTATACTTCAATAGATCTATAGTTACTATATATATATAGTTATACAGACATCATATGGCTAATAATTAATGTGGTTTAGTTTGAATAAGAATAAATGATGATGATAGAAATGGAATGATATGGATATACTATGATATAATGTGATTTAATGAGCCATAATCCATTCTAGGTACCCTAAGGTAAACATAGGAAAAGATGTGGAAGATGCCATGGTTTCCCCTTTGGTCCGCAAGCAACGAGCTCCCAAAGGTGTACCTTGATTTGGCAATGAAGTGACTCATGCCATTCATATCGGCAATGGCCAACAAATGGATGATCCATGAAACGCCCATGAAGATTGGCAAATGGCTGTGTCTCATTGTTTTTCAACATGGGGAAACCCAAACTCATCCAGTAAATTGTTCGTATTTATAGATAGGGGAACCATTTCAAGGGTTAATACCCAAATGCATGATGTATGGAATATCCCACCTTAAAAAAAACACCATAAAACATAATGATTACTGGAATATAATGAAATATGATATCATACAATATTGCATTATATTAAAGATCATCGAACAACTTTTGAGATATAATGCAAATGATGTTCATTGCACCGGACCTAAATCATGTTTACATATACAGATACCGTGCATAGAAGAACCCCCAGTATCTCCCATTGGTAGATGGTTCCCTTCAAAAATCCCTGGTTTTTGGCCGTGTTTCCCAACGCAAATCATTCCCAACGCAGGATGCAACGCCACCATCCCACAGTCCCACAGTGATTCTGATCTCAGGAAGATGAAGTTCGGCTGCATGGGTGACCCTGTAAACCTGGCCAGCCGCCTGGAAGGACTCTGCAAGGCGGGTTTTGGCCATGGGGGTTGATCGGATTTTTTTTAAATGGAAAGCATATCATGGGTGGGGTTTAATGATATTTTTTTAATGGAAATTAATGGGTGAGATTTATATCATGGGAATTTTCATGGGATGTTGAACGGGGCTTGATGGGAATTTCATGGGAAACTATGGGACACATCATGGGATTTTCATGTGAGTAAACAAGAAATCATAGAGGTGTTTCATGGGAATTGAAGTATCATAGGATTGTCATTGATGAATATTGATGAATAGTGGTTGGTTGAAGATTACGGGGGACTGAGTGGTTCAGTGGACTATCATTAGCCATAATTGGGATACCTGCTAACCAACCGGTATAGGGATGGAATGGGGGTATGTTTCATGGCTCAATTGGAAACTGCGAATTTTTGGTGATTCTTCTCTGGCTATTTCACAGTTTCCAGCTGTGTTGCACCAACATGTCCATATTTTTTTTGCTGGTAAGATATATAATTGTTTTTGTTGGCATTTCAACCAGACAAACATATTTAAATTTTGCGGGCGACACTGTTTAATTAAGGAAGAAACACGCGCGACTTTCTCTGGATTTCAGCTGGAACACACAGAAGCTATTAAGGAAGAATCAAATGTGATGAATGTTTGTTCGGGATTTCGGATTTCGCATAAGAAAACAATGTTCTTGTTTTTGTTCGGGATTTCGCACGCATCCCACGCGAAGCCTGCGCCCCTTCGGACAACGACAAAGCCTCTTTGGAGACCTTGTTTGAGCGGTGCCCCCAATCCTCAGTTTCACTCGGGTTTGTGGTAGACATATCGAACTAGTTCAGGGTTGCTCCAGCCCACTATAAATGATAGCCACAAGGCGGGGGAAACATGAACCATTTTACCACTTCTTTTTCGCCAATTTACCGTCCAGATGTACCTGGGATGTCGGGAGCAACCCTGTATTTGGATGGCTTTATACTGTAAACCAACAAAGAAAACTGACAAACATCACCGCAAAATTCCGCAGGTCTATGATGCGGGCATCATTGTTTCTGGAACCACCTATGAAACTTGGCACCTTTTGGCACCTGGGGCGATTTCTGCGTATGCAGATCGCATTTCCGCTTCATTCGTTTTGCTTTGTCGGCTTATTTTAGTTCTAGCCGATTCTAGCACTCAACACTTATAAGTGTCTTCTTTCAGGATAATATATATATATACATTATATATGTATATATAACCAACTAACCAACTATAGCTACAGGAATTATTTCATCCCATGGAAGGCCCATTGGTAAGGGCCATGTCGTTAATTTTAGGAAACAATGCGCGGATCGCTTACAGAAGGACGGTAATGTGGCGCTCCCCAAGGAGACCCAGCCACTTTTTGAGCCGTGAAAAATGCTGGTGCGCCAGAATAGCCACGTGGGTTGATTGGTGAACTAGGACTTTTGCTGGATATAGCTACATATAGATATGTATAGATATGTATATATAGATATGTATAGATATGTATATATAGATATGCATATGTATATACATATACATATATACATATATACATATATACATATATATATAGAGATATATAAAGTTAGATCATGTTAGATCTAGTTTAGGCATGTGGGGTTAGCCAACTTCTGGTCACCACCTTGTCCCTTTGATTTGTCTTAAAAATTACCCTCTGGTAAACAAGCATAGCTATAGAACATGGCAATAGAAATAGTTGATTGACCTATTAAAGATGATTATTTTCCATAGTTATGTCAGTTTACCAGAGGGTATTGGTTTATTGGGTTAATGGTTTTACAATTCGTTATTTAATGACTCAAAAGCCATGTTGGTTGGTTTATTGGTATAATTGTCATTAAATAACGGGATACCAATTTACGTTTTTGATGCGATTGATAACGGGGTATTTTTCAAACGGCTCTTTTGCGGAGTTATGACTGTTATGAAGGAGGTTGCTGGTGTGGTGATTCCGGGATGGTGCCAAGCGGGCTATGTCTTCAATCAACGGTGAATTTTCAGCTTTGGCCTATCATGGCATGAGGACTCTATCGCCAACTCCGGCTTTATTTGCAGAAAGTTGGACCTGGTTCAGGCGCTGGAAGTCTGCCAAAGGTGTGTTTTTTTCTTTTATGATTTCCTCTTTCTTTATGGTGCTTGATCATCGGTTTCCGTATTGAATTGGCCATAAATTTGACACACCCAGATGTTGTTGGCCCAAACAACTTCCAACATTCCTGTATCCCCCGCCATTTTTTTGCCGGCAGGAGATGTTGTTTTTTGGTCCGAAAAAGAAAAACACGGACGAATCCCTAAGTTCTTCAGCCAATGTTTTCCAGGTTCATCCTTTGGAATCAGACCACGCCATAGCCATCAGATTTGTTTTACATAGAGAAATCAATTACTTTCATTGGATAAATATTTCCAGCACACTTGGTTAGATTACCCAAGGGTAATTGGGTAATTCCAGTTTTACTTGTGCAAATCCTTTATTTTTATATTAGACCACAAGAAAAGTCACCTTGTTTCCTAGTGATTTCTCCCTTGGTGAACCCATCAGAAAAGACATAATTCATCATAATTCCAATAAACTCCCTATCTTTTCCTGCTGGTTTCTCCCAATGTTTAATGGTTAAACCAGAAGCAGGCAAACGGCCGCCAGGTGAAGGGACGAAAAGAACCTGTGATGGTCTACGAGGCGACGCGCCGGTCAGGAAATCCACCATCAAACATGTTATCTTTTTCAGAGGAAAACATCGAACTATTTTGCTGGTTGGTGGTTTGGAACATTTTATATTTTTCCATATGTTTGGAAGAATCATCCCAACTGAGTAATATTTTTCAGAGGGGTTGAAACCACCAACCAGTTTGTTTTTTCCTATAGTAATGTTACATTACCGGAATGTATGTGCTTTTGACCCACAAAACTTGATATTTTTTAGGATATATGTGGGTAACTATTCATAAATACATATGCCATACGTGTAGAGAACAGGTCGAGTTTTGTCCTCAAAACCAACTTTTTTTTATCGGAGAAAAACATGAGGATTCAACATTTTGTTTGTCGATTCTTCCCTGAAAACCCTACAAATTTCCGGAAAGAAGGATGAACAACTATACATTCAAGCAAAAAAGCATGGATTTAAGATGACTTAAGATGAGTTAAGCCATAAGAATCGAGATTTATCATCATTCCAAGCTGTTGTTGTCAGGTGATGGGTTGCGATCTTGCGTGTCCGGGCACCCAGCTATGTTGAGAAACGGTGCGCCCCTTTGGTATCTGACCGGGGTGCCGCCCAGTTCTAGATTCACCATAAACTCTACTTGACATATATATATATACTGGTTGGTGGTTTGGAACATTTTTTCCCATTTCATATATGGGATGTCATCCTTCCCATTGACGAACTCATATTTTTCAAGATGGTTATCCTCTGGTAAACTAACATAGCTATTGAAAATGACCATTTATAGTTGATTTACCCATTAAAAATTGTGATTTTCCATAGTTACGTTAGTTTACCAGAGGGTAAACCACCAACCAGCATATATACCTGACCTATAAACCAACTTCGAAGGCATTCTGACAAGATCCCGCAAGATGATATGAGAACAGTGCTGGACATTCAACATAGAGGTGGCGGCTCGTCTGCCAGGGCTGCAAAAACACTGAGGAATTGCTTGGCATGGCCATTGACGGGATTTCTATAATAGACTCAATATCTATCTATAGTTAAGATAGTGATATTTATCTATATTGAACTTATAAGTTGGTTGATAGCTTACTCCACAAAACAATGGCCTAAATTTTCAGGGTCAAACTGTTAATTTATGTGAGGGTAACCTATAGACATATTATAATACAGATAATTTATAGATACTTTGTATTTATATGTATATATATAATCTCCATGGCATACATAGAATACAGAATCGATAATTTCGGCCTCCAAAAGCATCTTCCGGAATCGGTCAAAAAAACCTATACATAGAATAAAAGCATCTTCCGGAATCGAAAAAAAAACCTATACATAGAATATTTCCGGCTATCCATTTTGATCCAGGAAAATATGTTTTCTCAGGTTTTGCTGGATTGCTGCAGCCGCCTGTTATTCAAACCCGTCCCGCAAAGGGACCAATTTCTTTTTATATTGTATTTTAAAAATGAACTTTTCAGGTTCACCGAAGGGTACCCCCCACGACTGGTGTTGTAGAACTTTGTAGAACTATGAAAAAACATATTTTGCAATGAAAACCAATGGAATTGGGTGGTGATCCTCAAGAAATTGATGAATATGTTCACTGGGGACCTATATTCTATGTATGTAGTTCTGCAAGGAATTGGGTCTCTTTCATGTATAAAGGCCTTATAAGGGTATACATTATATACGTAATTCCCTTTGGGGAGTAGCAACCCGGGATGTCTGAAGTTCCTCAACTAGAACATTTCAACAAAAAAAACGGGCACCCCGAAATGATCAATTTCTTTTTATATTGTATTTAAGAAATGAACTTTTCAGGCTCACCGAAGGGTACCCCCACGACTGGTGTCATAGAACTATGAAAAAACATATTTTGCAATGAAAACCAATGGAATTGGGTGGTGATCCTCAAGAAATTGATGAATATGTTCACTGGGGACCTATATTCTATGTATGTAGTTCTGCAAGGAATTGGGTCGCTTTCATGTATAAGGGTATATATCATATCCGTAATTCCCTTTGGGGAGTAGCAACCCTGGATGTCTGAAGTTCCTAAACTACAACGTTTCAACAAAAAAACAGGTCACCCGAAATGACCAATTTCTTTTTATATTGTATTAAAAAAATGAGTTTTTCAGGCTCACCGAAGGGTACCCCCCACGACTGGTGTCGTAGAACTATGACAAAAAAACTATTTTGCAATGAAAACCAATCGAATTGGGTGGTGTTCCTCAAAAATCTCAAAAAATTGATGAATATTTTCACTTGGGACCTATATTCTATGTATGTAGTTCTGCAAGGAATTGGGTCTCTTTCATGTATAAAGGCCTTATAAGGGTATACATTATATACGTAATTCCCTTTGGGGAGTAGCAACCCGGGATGTCTGAAGTTCCTCAACTAGAACATTTCAACAAAAAAAACGGGCACCCCGAAATGATCAATTTCTTTTTATATTGTATTTAAAAAATGAACTTTTCAGGCTCACCGAAGGGTACCCCCACGACTGGTGTCATAGAACTATGAAAAAAACTATTTTGCAATGAAAACCAATGGAATTCGGTGGTGATCCTCAAAAAAATGATGAATATGGTCACTGGGGACCTATATTCTATGTATGTAGTTCTGCAAGGAATTGGGTCTCTTTCATGTATGAGGGTATATATCATATATGTAATTCCCTTTGGGGAGTAGCAACCCTGGATGTCTGAAGTTCCTAAACTACAACGTTTCAACAAAAAAACAGGTCACCCGAAATGACCAATTTCTTTTTATATTGTATTTAAAAAATGAGTTTTTCAGGCTCACCGAAGGGTACCCCACACGACTGGTGTCGTAGAACTATGAAAAAAAAACTATTTTGCAATGAAAACCAATGGAATTGGGTGGTGTTCCTCAAAAAATTGATGAATATTTTCACTCGGGGACCTATATTCTATGTATGTAGTTCTGCAAGGAATTGGGTCTCTTTCATGGATAAGGGTATATATCATATATGTAATTCCCTTTGGGGAGTAGCAACCCTGGATGTCTGAAGTTCCTAAACTACAACGTTTCAACAAAAAAACAGGTCACCCGAAATGACCAATTTCTTTTTATATTGTATTAAAAAAATGAGTTTTTCAGGCTCACCGAAGGGTACCCCCCACGACTGGTGTCGTAGAACTATGAAAAAAAAGTATTTTGCAATGAAAACCAATGGAATTCGGTGGTGATCCTCAAAAAAATGATTGATATGTTCACTGGGGACCTATATTCTATGTATGTAGTTCTGCAAGGAATTGGGTCTCTTTCATGTATAAGGGTATATATCATATATGTAATTCCCTTTGGGGAGTAGCAACCCTGGATGTCTGAAGTTCCTAAACTACAACGTTTCAACAAAAAAACAGGTCACCCGAAATGACCAATTTCTTTTTATATTGTATAAAAAAAATGAGTTTTTCAGGCTCACCGAAGGGTACCCCCCACGACTGGTGTCGTAGAACTATGAAAACAAAAAGTATTTTGCAGTGAAAACCAATGGAATTCGGTGGTGATCCTCAAAAAATTGATGAATATATTTTCACTGGGGACCTATATTCTATGTATGTAGTTCTGCAAGGAATTGGGTCTCTTCCATGTATAAGGGTATATATCATATCCGTAATTCCCTTTGGCAAGTAGCAACCCTGGATGTCTGAAGTTCCTAAACTACAACGTTTCAACAAAAAAACAGGTCACCCGAAATGACCAATTTCTTTTTATATTGTATTAAAAAAATGAGTTTTTCAGGCTCACCGAAGGGTACCCCCCACGACTGGTGTCGTAGAACTATGACAAAAAAACTATTTTGCAATGAAAACCAATGGAATTGGGTGGTGTTCCTCAAAAAAATGATGAATATTTTCACTTGGGACCTATATTCTATGTATGTAGTTCTGCAAGGAATTGGGTCTCTTTCATGTATAAAGGCCTTATAAGGGTATACATTATATACGTAATTCCCTTTGGGGAGTAGCAACCCTGGATGTCTGAAGTTCCTCAACTAGAACATTTCAACAAAAAAAACGGGCACCCCGAAATGATCAATTTCTTTTTATATTGTATTAAAAAAATGAGTTTTTCAGGCTCACCGAAGGGTACCCTCCACGACTGGTGTCGTAGAACTATGAAAAAAGAACTATTTTGCAATGAAAACCAATGGAATTCGGTGGTGATCCTCAAAAAAATGATTAATATGTTCACTGGGGACCTATATTCTATGTATGTAGTTCTGCAAGGAATTGGGTCTCTTCCATGTATAAGGGTATATATCATATCCGTAATTCCCTTTGGCAAGTAGCAACCCTGGATGTCTGAAGTTCCTAAACTACAACGTTTCAACAAAAAACAGGTCCCCCGAAATGACCAATTTCTTTTTATATTGTATTAAAAAAATGAGTTTTTCAGGCTCACCGAAGGGTACCCCCCACGACTGGTGTCGTAGAACTATGACAAAAAAACTATTTTGCGATGAAAACCAATGGAATTGGGTGGTGTTCCTCAAAAAATTGATGAATATTTTCACTTGGGACCTATATTCTATGTATGTAGTTCTGCAAGGAATTTGGTCTCTTCCATGTATAAGGGTATATATCATATCCGTAATTCCCTTTGGCAAGTAGCAACCCTGGATGTCTGAAGTTCCTAAAGTACAACGTTTCAACAAAAAAACAGGTCCCCCGAAATGACCAATTTCTTTTTATATTGTATTAAAAAAATGAGTTTTTCAGGCTCACCGAAGGGTACCCCCCACGACTGGTGACGTACACGCATTTTAATGCAAAGAGGGTGTTCGCTTGTATTCTCTTCTGTTCCTGACCTTGCTTTTCTTTTTCCTTTGATGCTTATGCATTTGTCGGTACAATGATTGCCTTAAATTTGGCAATCGTGATCCAAAACTTACGCAGAACCCAAAAAATGTTCAATCTGCTGGGTTTCACACATGTTTTCGATATGGGAACATCGTTATTCCTATGGTATTTGCTTTGGCACTGTTTATGCACTCCAAAATTCTACCCCAAATATTTCTACCCCAAATATTCTAAGTATTTTTTTTTCCGTCCACACCCGTAGGGTTGAAATCGGGCATATTCTATGTATCCCATCGGGATTATATATATATATACGTATATACATATATATACGTATATATATATATATGTACATTGGATACTCATGTTATGACACATTTCCCATTAAACTGAGGTGATCCGTGTCCCTTCCTCCATGAAATGACTGCAGATGACTCCCAAAGCTCCTCGCCCAGGCGCGGCCGAACGGAGATTTTTATGGGACAATTCCGTACTAAAATGTAGGTTTCAATGGGTGTCATTTAGCGTTGAAACCTACATGTTCCATGAAAATAGAGTCGTTTTCATGAAACCTCCAATTCCATTTCACTGGGACTTTTTCCTCTAAAATAGAGTTTTTCATGGAAATGGTATTTATACATATCATTTTGCATTGCCATGTTTGATTTGAGGGTAAGCCAGGTGGAAAACGTTCCCTCCTCTAAATTTATCTTATTTTCTATAGATGTAATTAGGGGGTACCCCTAAAATAGTAGGTACCAGGATTAGTAAACCATCACTTAGACTAGCAATCTATCAGTCCCAATTAATTTTCATTTGTAAACATACTAATCCCGGGTTGATAGGTCTGAAGTAAAGCTACAGCATATGTTCAAATGGCTCCAGCGATTCATGATTGGGTTTGATCGGGATCATGATAGATGTTTTCGTAGAACTATATAAACATATTTTGCTAGTAAAGCGACTTTTTTGGGCAACCCCAAAATAATAGATAGGATAGAACAAAATGAACAACTGGAAATATGAGGTAAATATCATCTATACTAAATATCAAAACTAAATAAAACTAAGCCATGATATCTCATTGGATTCAACATTAGCCCGAGAGCAATCATGTTCTCCATGCGTGAAAAGAACTCCGTGCGTTATACAACAGGTATGTACCCCCTGAATCTAACAATATGGACCATTATACATAGCTCTCAAAATTACCACAAGGCTACATTGCAATGGCATTTTTGCTCCCTTTCATATGTGGGTGTTAAGCAAATCTGGCGAATAAAGCAGTATATAAATCCACGAATTTGCTCTTACCATAAGCTAAGGATCAGGAGAGATTTACATAACTGTAAACCCAGAAATTCCTTGATGTACGGATGCTTTGGGACCCTGGGATTGAGAGATGCCTTATACCACCGACCTTGCCTCGCGTCTGGAACACTTCAGGGTATCACAGTGAGCACCTGGTGAGTGTTTCGGGCTCCCGAATCTGATGGTTCGTCATCACCGTCCCCCAATTTTAGCATCGGCGATGGTAACCATAAAATATGGATAGTTCATGATCGCTTTGCTCAAATTACATGGTCATTTAGGGGGCATATCTGAGTGCCCCCCAGTTGAAAATGCAGTGCAGACTGGAACCCATAGATCTGAGCGACTCAAAGTGCTGCTCTGGTCCCATAGATCACAGTTGGAAGGGAATGCATCCCGCGAAATAGATGTACCTAGCTAGATATGGTGTATTTTCATGTATTTTCATGAGTCTAGTAATCTGATAAATCCCGGGATGGGGGTCAAAAAAAAGTCTAGATCAAAAAGTAACTATTCTGGATCCCTCACTGACAAATCCTTTGGTATTGTTTTGAACTGGTTTCAAGACCCCACATGGTAAGTCATTTCCATGGCATGACGTGATGAGACTTGCCCATGACTTGCCCATTTTGTTGATGACGGAGTTAAGTCATGGACATCACTGCCATGTCTTGAAACCATTTTAAATCTATTAATGTGGTAAAAACAATCAGAAACCATCCATTTGGGAATGGTTTATACCACCTAGAAAGGTTTACCGCGCTAGGAAAGGCGATTCGATGGTCAGCAAGACCTTCAGCAGGCGAATGGGCTCCGAGAAATTGGGGATGTTTCAGCATGCAATCCCATGGCCCAGGGAAATCTCCCTCAGAAATCAAGGTTTCATATTGGATTTATCATGTTGGGCCCAGTTGGGTGATATTTTTCATCTTAGGAAGTGATCAAAATTGAGACTGTGCCGACTCCGCCTGCAAACTTGTGTCATAGCAGCAAACAGTGGATTCAAGCAGCCAAAAAAATGGATTAAACAGCTACAGTAGCTCAAGAAGAACAGCGGCAAAGATATGTGGACATCAGCCAACGAAATAGGTTGTTGGTGAAGATTCAAGACGTATGGATCCATCGAATCATCGACTGGTTGGTCAGTTTTATCACCTCGGCCTAGTTGTTGGCGCCCAAGTCTCAGTCCGACATGATCGTGGAACATGACCATGTCCAAGCCAAAAATGAAGAAATGGGCAATGTTCCCTTGCCATGTTCGTTTATCAGAGTGAATGTTCCAAAATTTCGAAAACCAACCTCTGAAACCTATTGACAAGTTGTTGATCCATGTCGGATTTGGGGTGTCAGTTTGGGAAGACCCAGTCGGATTTTCCACTTCATGTGGTAAAGCATTAAAAAATCTAAACCGCGTTCATTGTTGATTTCACACCATCCATTCCTGGACATATTTGGGATGTGTTATACTCTGGGGTTTACCACATTGCGGTGTTCAAAACATAGGCCGACTTATGCCTTTGGAGGTGGCTCCGAGTCCACGCAACGATGCCAGAGGGGGTACCCTTTGATAAAGTCCATTTATATAGGTCGTTGATTTACCGATCAAGATTGGTAATTGTCCTGAATGTTAGTTTACCGGAGGGAAAAAACAGTATCATTATTGATCCATCCGGTAGTCAGATACATCAATGAACCAACTGACTCTAACTGACTCTGCGACCAGGGACAGCAAAGAAAGCAGGACCTGATTTTCGCGTCTGCGAAGCCGAAGAGGGATCCCAATAATCCCCAAAAATGGCAACCTGGAAGACTTTTTGCAGTTTGGTGTTTATTTCAGGGGCACTTGGCTTCATGTTGTGTATTCGTTTGGCAAAGTTTTTGTTGGTAATCATGACAGCTCCAATTTCACTATGCTTATTAGCCAATTCCAAAGTGGAATGGTCCTCCAGGTAGATTACAGTACATCCATGTGGATCGACTATACTGCATCCACATAGTACTCTAGTATACTCCAGTATTGTCCAAAACAAACCATTAGAAAACACTCAGGATCTATGGGTTGGGGAACCTTCAAGCTTCAACCATGCTTTATGATGGTTGATTCACCATAGTATTAAAGTGGGAGTATATATATCCTCCAAGTACCCCGTTATTAGATTTTCAAAGGAAGGTTTAGGTAAAAAAACTTCCGAGTTACGGACGATGGCCACGGTTAGCATTCACACCATCATGTCAACAACATCATCATGTCAACCACCCATCATCCAGTTGTTGGGAAGTGCAAGAGTTTGGGAGCGTGTCACGGGTGAAAAACAATCTCGTGCGCGAAACCCTGTGTTTTTACGGGTATGGTGGGTGGCTCCTGGGGTCGCCGAAGTGGGGTCTTTGTTTCCGCAGGTCCGCAGGTCCGCGGCTCCATCTTGGAGCGTCAGGTTGGAGCGTCAGGTGTGGATGCTGAGTGAATGTTGGTCGATTCGGTGCGAGGTTCCTGCCTTGCGGGTTTGCAACCGTCTGTGACAAAACGCGATGGCACGGATACTCTCTAGGGAACAAACGTATCCACTTTTTTTGTGGAAAAAAAGTTTTTTTGGATACGTTAGCTGCTGTGAACATAGGCTATGATACATGCCCTATACTTGAGACATGTTAGTTGAATATCCAGAATGGACATGTTAGTGGAAAAGTTGTCCCCCCCTCTGGGGGTTCTGCCAGAAGACTACCGCCCCGGACGCCCCAGCATCCTTATTTCCAGACCCCAATAGGGCTCAAATCAAAGACTGCATTGATAACAAAACGGTGGAGAAAAAAGGGGTCCCAACTCCTTCCGGAAGAGCGCATCATAGATGATGCTCGTGGGTGGGCAGGAAGATTGGGGGTGCATTCCAAAAACCAGTTGCATTTACTAAGGGTTGGATGACTGGCCATGGAAAGCGTCCACCTAACGTGTCCGTGTTGTTCAGAGGATGTGGTTTTGAGATATGTGAGTGGTCATTGGCTGAATCTATCCCCCAAAAATAGCGAACATATCCCAGATCAGGGTCGAAATCCAAGGGCCCCAATTGCAGGAACTGAGACATGTTAGCTGTTTTTGGGTCAATGGTCCCAAAAAAAGTTGCAATGCATTCCCCAGGAAATCCAGGAAAACGCCGGCACAAAGTGGACATGTTAGTTGATACCTGAAACGGTAGCCCGAGACACGTATCCACTTTTTTTGTTGTTTTTTTTTGGGATACGTTAGCTGCGTGAACATAGGCTATGATAAATGCCCTATACTTGAGACGTGTTAGCTGAAAATCCAGAATGGACATGTTAGTGGAAAAGTTGTCCCCCCCTCTGGGGGTTCCCGGGCAACTGCCAGAAGACTACCGCCCCGGACGCCCCAGCATCCTTATTTCCAGACCCCAATAGGGCTCAAATCAAAGACCGCATTGATAACAAAACGGTGGAGAAAAAAGGGGTCCCATCTCCTTCTGGAAGAGCGCATCATAGATTATGCTCGTGGGTGGGCAGGAAGATTGGGGGTGCATTCCAAAAACCAGTTGCATTTACTAAGGGTTGGATGACTAGCCATGGAAAGCATCCACCTAACGTGTCCGTGTTGTTCAGAGGATGTGGTTTTGAGATATGTGAGTGGTTATTCGCTGAATCTATCCCCCAAAAATAGCGAACATATCCCAGATCAGGGTCGAAATCCAAAGGCCCCAATTGCAGGAACTGAGACATGTTAGCTGTTTTTGGGTCAATGGTCCCAAAAAAAGTTGCAATGCATTCCCCAGGAAAACGCCAGTACAGAGTGGACATGTTAGTTGATACCTGAAACGGTAGCCCGAGACACGTTTGTTCCCGGGAGTGTACGCGCAGGAAAGCGTTATATATATATATATGCTGGAACGCTGCTGCTGTGCGAGATTGCAGCCGGAGGTTGCTAAACGCAATGTAGAAGATGCGCGAAAGGTAGTTTCTGAGCACATGCAGTGCCACCACTCCCGTGCTATGCGGGAAGCTGGAGGTTGCAAAACGCACTGTGCTGGCTGCGCGAAGAGAAGACTTGTGTTGCAGAAGCTGCAGCTGCAGAAGAGGTAGGTGGGATGCAGCTCAGACCAGAAGCAGCGCAGATAAGAGGCTACTCAGAGAAGAAGTAGCTGAGAGAAGAGATGCCTCAGCGAAGAGGTCGCTTAGTGAAGAAGTAGCTCAACAAAGAAAGTAGCTCAACAAAAGAAGACTAATTAGCTCACTCATGCATCCATCCACCCATTCACCCATTCATTCTGTCCATTGATTCACTGATTTTTTGATTCATGTGATTCGTTCATTGACTGATTCACTGATTGATTTGATTCTTTGGCTGATTTGTTCCTTGTTGTACTGATTTGTTGATTCATTACTTCGCTGAATCATTGATTCGTGGTTCATTGTTTCATTGCATATTTTTTGACTTCATTGATTGGTTGGCTCCTTGATTCAGTGGTGATTTTGTTGATTCGTTACTCCTTTGACTCGTTGTTTCATTGATTCACTGATTCATTCGTTTGCATCTCAACCACCAGCTGCCCATTCGTTAAAATATCCATTAATATCCCCATGATATTCCAGTATTGTCCCCACACCCCTTCAAGAACCTTAGTTATTAACAATATATATATATACGTTTACGTATATATGTATATAGTGCGGGGGTAAGGTAAGCCAGTTGGGGGACTTTCCAAAACCATGGTTATTAACCAATTACTAAGTGGGATGGTCCTCCAAGGGTCCTACAAGTAGTGTATAATAAATCCAAGTTTAAGCCACTGCACCGTCAGATTCAACCATAATTATTCTATAACTCCAATTATATCCAATTGTTGTTTTTCGTGATTAGTCTTAGTATTATCCCATACCCCGTGGTCATTGATACTTGTTTATTAAGCATAACCCACCTGGTCGTTGATCAGATGCCACAGTATGTAGATAATCTCCCCATTAGATGGTTAAATCTCCTTAAATTTACCAGATTACATAGACGATCCCCATATACCACCATTAAAGCATAGTATACTAATATCCCCATATGATTGTTAAATCTCCATATTGCCACGTCGGTTATCCCCATACTACCCCAAATAGATTCCACCCGAAAAAATGCAAGGTGGTGCTTTCCCGTTTTAAATTTCTTACAAATCCATTAATTCTAGATATATCACATAGATTATACAATGTGGGGCCCCCAAGATAGCTAAGTTGGTTTATAACTATAATAACTAGGGTTTATGGTACTTATGACTATAGTTACATGGGGTTATAAATCAACAAACATAGCGTTTGGGGGCCCCACATTGTATGTAACTTAACAACATATTTCACTAATCTGAATAAATAGGTTATGAACCCATTATCTATAGATATATCATGATATACCACCTATAAACCATAGTTATTGGAATTATAATCAATTTAGTTGTCGAACAGGGGGGTCAGCACCTCGTAGTTTAACGCAGGAGAAGCAACGCCTCGCGCGTGTCGGAGGTCTTCTTCACCAAGTCGCCCTCGCAGGCGGCGTTGGAAGCGCTGGAGGAGTCCAGGCCACGGCGCGCGTGGACGGTACGCGTGGACGGAGGAAACGGGGGAAAAAACTGGTGGAAAAATGGGGCAAAATGGAAAATATATAGGGATAACTATTGGGGATTATTGGGGTAATAATATATATATATATAAATTGGTGATATAATTGATGGTAATAATATATTGGTAATAACTATTCGGCACTCATAGTTAAATGAAAATGGGGGAAATGATAGGGTTATAATTCCAAAAACTATGGTTTATAACCCACATAGTTCAGTGGGAAAATGGAAGAAAAAGTGGAGAAGAAATGGGGAACATGGTGGAAACATGTGGGAAAATCAGGAGAACTTAGGAGTTTTTGGGTGACACATTGGAAGCAACGAGAAGGAAAAATATGGTTTCACCACGGGGAATCGGAGAAACATAGAAAACACGGACGGCCATGGCACCCATGATATTTCCAGAAATGCAACATGTTCTCATATGAGTACCTTACAAAAGTAACAGAAAACAAAAGCAGTAAGGAGTGGACATGGGATGTTCAAATTTGTGTAAAAACATTCACAACCGATAGGGGACCACCCACTTTGGCCATGTCCATGGCAAGTAGTAATAGATTTTGTCCGCCACTCATATGTTCTCCTTGGCAAACGCCTCCATCTTTGGAAGAGTCCAAGAACTGTTTGGTGGTTCGTCTATCCCACTTACTAAGTAGGATATAATGATATATCCCTGCTTATAAGTGGGATACAAGTAGGGTTAATCCACTTACAAACAGGGTGAACGAACCTATTTACTAAGTGGAATGAACCACTACGTGGTTTTCCCAAAATGACATAAATTGACTTTGGCGCATCTCTCAGGCAAGGGCTGAACAACCTCTCCGGCTTCAACTGGAAGGTCGGGTGGCGGTGTTTTTTCACCCAGATATGCTGTAAATACGTGGAGGTTTCCTACAATGGAGGACACCTACTTCAAGATGACCATGTTTGGCAAGGATTTGGGGAATCATCCACAAAATTGTTGATTTCCAATGAAGTATTAGTATTTCTGTATCATTTACAGCAAGGATGTTAAATGGGAAAATCATCGACTAATGATTAATAGTGGATTTTCCATTGCCATGTTTGATTACCAGTTTATGGCATGTATAGCAGGCAATGAGGCAGGATAATCTTGTGCCCCTTAGGGTGTGCATGGTGTCATCCTCAAGTTAAGTGAATGCAGTGGTGCATTTTGAAATTCGGGCGTCCTGCATTGCCAAATTACAAGAGCGGAAGAGACAGAAAGGAACGTGGCGTTGCCTTCTAGCTATCGGCCTCTGCAGCTGTTTTGCAAGATATGAATATGAAAAACATGTGATTTACTCGTATCATTATTCATTCCGATAAATCTATGGGATTCATATGGATTGAAGTTTTCACATTAGTATATTTATTTGTTTTATACTGACGGACACCGAGTTAGAACCTCAAAAATTTTCCAAAATTTGGTCGCCCTACAGTTAGAACCCAAAAAATTTGCACACTTAGAACCTTGGTTTGCAAAAGGTTCTGACTCAGGGGGTAACACCAACCAACTATGAGAACCGCATCATTTTCCTGCACGCATCAAATCTTGTCATTTCAACTTGGCCGCTCTGTTGCGGCAATGCTTGCAAACTCTAATCGCCATTCACTTTGGACAAAATGCTCAGCGTGAGATTCAAAAAAATGGAAAAATCAAATTGTATGTCTTAAACTAAATTTAACACACACACATATATATATATATAAATAAATAATTTAAAGATAGGTTGTTGGATAGATAAAGAGATTTGTCCCGACCCATGGTCCTGGCCAGAGGTTCTTGGTGTGAGCACTTAAAAGGGGCGCACACACACACACACGCACATGTGAGTTTGCTCAACACAGGTTCATATACTGAACTATCTATGATACGGTTTGTTGTATACTTGTGAATATATGTAAAAAGGTTCTAAGTGTGAGCACGCGCAAGGGCACAGACATATGTGAGTTTGCACAACATGGGTTCATATACAAGACTATCTGTGATATGATATATGTATACTTGTGAGCATGTGTGTGTGTGTGTATGCAAAGAGGCTCTAAGTGTGAGCGCTCGCAAGGGCACAAACATATGTGAGTTCGCACAACAAGGGTTCATATACAAAACTAATCATGATACGAAATATGTATAGTAATACTTGTCAATATATGTATACAAAGAGGTTCTAAGTGTGAGCACCCGCAATGGCACGTACAAGCGTGAGATTGCACAGCACGGGTTGATATACAAACATATCTGTGATGGTATACTTGTGACATATGTATGTATGCAAAGAGGTTCTAAGTGTGAGCACGGGCAAGGGCACAGACATATGTGAGTTCGCACAACATGGGCTCATATACAAATGAATCTGTGATGTGATTTATGTAGTCTTGTAAGTCCATGCATGTATACAAAGAGGTTCTCAGTGTGAGCACTCGCAAGGGCACAAACAAGTGTGAGAGTGCACAGCACGGGTTGATATACCAACGTATCCGTGATATGATTCTTGATATATGTATACTTGTGAGTATATGTATGTATACAATGACGTTCTAGGTGTGAGCACTCGCAAGGGTGCAAACATATGTCAGCTTGCACAACATGGGTTCATATACAAAAGTATCTGTGATGGAACATATGTATACTTGTGAGCACATGTATGTATGCAAAGAGGTTCTAAGTGCGAGCACTCGCAGGGGCACAGACATATGTGCGTTCGCACAACATGGGTTCACATATAAAAGTATTTGTGATATGATATATATGTATATTTCTGAGTATATGCATGTATACAAAGAGGTTCTAACTGTGAGCACTCGCAAGGGCACAAACATATGTGAGTTCGCACAACAAGGGTTCATATACAAAACTATTCATGATACGAAATATGTATACTAATACTTGTGAATATCTGTATGCAAAGAGGTTCTAAGTGTGAGCACTCGCAAGGGCACAAACAAGTGTGAGAGCGCACAGCACGGGTTGATATACCAACGTATCCGTGATATGATTCTTGATATATGTATACTTGTGAGTATATGTATGTATACAATAATGTTCTAGGTGTGAGCACTCGCAAGGGCACAAACATATATGTGAGTTCGCACAACGTGGGCTCATATACAAAACGATACATGATACGATGTATGTATACTAATACTTTTGAATATCTGTATGCAAAGAGGTTCTCAGTGTGAGCACTCGCAAGGGCACAAACAAGTGTGAGAGTGCACAGCACGGGTTGATATACCAACGTATCCGTGATATGATTCTTGATATATGTATACTTGTGATTATATGTATATGTATACAATGACGTTCTAAGTGCGAGCACTCGCAAGGGCACAGACATATGTGAGTTCGCACAACATGGGTTCACATTTAAAAGTATCTGTAATATAAAATATGTATATTTGTGAGTATATCTATATATATATATATGTATACAAAGAGGTTCTAACTGTGAGCACTCGCAAGGGCGCAGACATATGTGAGTTCGCACAACATGGGTTCACATATAAAAGTATTTGTGATATGATATGATATGATATATGTATACTTCTGAGTATATGCATGTATACAATGAGGTTCTAACTGCGAACACTCGCAAGGGCACAGACATATGTGAGTTCGCACAACATGGGTTCACATATAAAAGTATCTGTAATATAAACTATGTATATTTGTGAGTATATCTATATATATGTATACAAAGAGGTTCTAACTGCGCGAGCACTCGCAAGGGCGCAGACATATGTGAGTTCGCACAACATGGGTTCACATATAAAAGTATCTGTAATATAAACTATGTATATTTGTGAGTATATCTATATATATGTATACAAAGAGGTTCTAACTGTGAGCACTCGCAAGGGCACAGACATATGTGAGTTCGCACAACACGGAGTCATACACAAAAGTATTTGTAATATGAAATATGTATATTTGTGAGTATATCTATATATATGTATACAAAGAGGTTCTAAGTGTGAGCACTCGCCTCAAAGTGTGCACTGGCAAGGGCAGAGACATATGTGATTTGGCACAACTTGAGTTCATATACAAAAGTATTTATCATACGATATGATCTATGTATACTTGTGGATATATGTATGCCTGGAGAACCAAAACCCTAAGAATTCTTCGGGTCAACGCAAGAACCTGAGGTATTTCGGAAAAAATAAGAAAACCTCGGTTTTCGATTGAAGACCTCGGGTATTGATTTTGAACCCGTACCTAACCCGTACCTAACCCGTACTTAACCCGTACTAACCCGTACCTAACCCGTACCTAACCCGTACTTTCAAAATGGGTTTTAATACCCCGGTTTTGTCAGAAAAGCTCAGGTATTTTTCAAACCCTAAGATTTCTGCGGGTTTTGGTTTTCAAGGTGTATACAAAGAGGTTCTAAGTGTGTGGGTTCGCGAGGGCAGAGACATATGTGAGTTTGCACAACATCGGTTCAAGAGTAGCGATAATATTATACATGATTATATAAGTATACTTGTGAATATATGTATGCTTACAAGGGGTTCTAACTGTGAGTGTGTACAAGGGCAGGAGCATATGTGGTATATGAAATGTGGGGTTCTAACTGCGGTTAATTTTAGCGCTTCTAACTCATGTGAGTAAGAACCCGGCCAGATGTACAAAGTCCTTTTTTTTTCCAAAATAGGTTCTAACTCGGTGTCTGTCACTATAAGTTGTTTGATTTATCAGATTCTAGTTTCCTGATTGACAACAGGGATTGGAGCTTGCGGATTGATAGGGATTTTTCAGTTTTCGGATTCATAGGGACTCACGTTCGCAGGGTTTTTCATTGGGTTGGTTTAAGGGAAAATCTACAGGAAACCATGTTTTTTACTATTAAATATGGGGGTTTCCTGTAATTTTTCTCTCAAACCAATCCAATGAGTTTAGTACAAACATCATTGCTTTGGTGGCTTTGACCCTATATACAAGCAAGGATCCCAGTGGAGTAAATGCCCACAACCTCTGGAGAATTTTGCGGACCTGAAGCAGTTCATGTTTATTTTTCGGTACAGACAAAAGGGCTGGGAATATGATGATCCTATCGCTGGTGGGTACTTTAATACTCCCATCCCGCTCATAATTCCTAATAATATATATATATACACACATAATATGGAAAGCACTGAAGCACCCCAAGTGGTCCCACATATGCGTGTATTTCCACTAAACCATGGTTTTCTGGGGATGTTTAATCATAGGGTGCAGGAATTAGAATATGTCAATATAAAATTCTATTGGGGTTCTCAACTTATTCATTCCGCCAACTGCACAAGAAAGTCTTTGTAGATGTCTCAACACATCAACGGACTGGCGTCGACAAAAAGGAAACCCAATAGAATTCGATTTATTGACATATTTTCTTATCCTTTCCCCAAGATATGACAAGTATCAGAAACCATGAGAAGGACACATCTTTGGGACCCTGGGCTTTTCACGGGCGTTTCCTGGGCTTTTCGAACGGAGACCCGGGCGGATCACGGAACTGCCGGAGGTCCCCGAAGAGAAAAGATCGGATCGCTCAGCCAAACATCGGCCGGCTCCCAGCAACTCGTTTTTTTTCTAGCCGGGGAAATTGGGATACCCCTATGACTTGGGGTTTCCCTCCATATACCATCGATGATCATAGAGGATTATGAAAATTATTAATGATTATTCATGATTATTGATGATTATTACCTAAAAACTGTGAAAAAATCATGGTGCAGTTGTCCATATGATTATGATTTTAATCATGGGGAAATGTTAGTTTACATGATTAATGTTAGTTTATGTTAAAATTGGGGAAACTATCATTAATGTTAGTTTATGTTAGTTTACAAGATTCCGTAGACATTGAAACACTAATACTAATATAGAGATATTGCAAGATACTGTAGACACATACATGAATGTAATTAGATAACTATGCATACATTGTGGGGCCCCATAAAATATAGCTAGCTTGGTTTACAACTACAACAACTAGGGTTTATGATACTTATAACTTCTTGTGACTATATAGTTCCATGGGCTTATGAAATGTCACACACGGGGACCCAGCCGAGGTAATCCGACCTCTCCTTTACCTCGAAGTACCTCACGATCGGTCAACAAGGAGACCGCGGGGACCGGCCCGGTCAACACGATGTACCTATAAAATGGTGGTTTATAAAGCTATTTGGCTATGGGTCAATACCTATTAATACCATTTTTAGTGGGTTATTCACATCCATAAATCCCAGCTATTTTGATGTGAACAAAAAAGGGGTAAAAACTATTTACCCTCTGGTAAATTAACTTGTTGACCCTGAAAATCACCAATTTTTAATGGAAACTAGTCTTCCAACCCCGATGACTGCCAGGGTCTATGTTAGTTTACCAGAGGGTAACTTGAACCTACTAACTATACGATACTGAAAGACTATATATATATATATCAATTACATTCAATGATCAATATCATGCAATCTAGCCTAATATTAAGTTGCTGGTGCCCCCCTTCTTGGCGTTTCTTGGTTTATAAACCCATATTAGTTAGTTCGTTACACGCCCTCTTCCAAAGAAACTTCTTTAAACAAATTGTAAACCAACTTCGCGAAGTACAGGGCACCACGTCGTAGAGATATACCCCACTACGGCATTCCATTCGCCACAGCATCTAGATACATTTTGAGAATCGTAAATTTTTAAATGTTGGTAAAACAACAAGAAACCATCACCAATTTCACCATACATAGGTGGTATAAACCATTCCCAAATGGGTGCTTTATTATTGTTTTACCCACATTACTTTTGAATTGTTGCGGCTTCACATATGAGCAGCGTCAAAGAAATATTTGCTACAGTTACATAATGATTATAAAAAAGGCAGGTTGTACTACCCAATCTATCTGGATCAGAGTCGATGGGAATCCCCTCCTGAACTGCTCAGCTGTGTATCGACCTTTCAGGGTGGCAAAAAACAGTAGCCTCTGGTGGTCATGGCCATGGCCATGGAAAAATAATATACTGTAGAGTCACTGCAGAGGATTGTCCAAACTTAACTAAACCTTGATGTTGTAGGGATTTCCTAGCCAGCCATGTTTGATGACACCGGATGGCGGATGGTATCCACGGTTTCTATCTAAATTGAGCAACAGACCTCCCCCACTGATAGGCAACCGGCAACCCCAACCTCGCAAGTTGATATCATATCCCCTCAAATTGGTATCAGGTTCAAGCCCTTAACAATTTGAAATGGGATGAAATAACTCCTGCAACTGGTTTGTTAAGCGTATCGCTCAAATGGGGTCTGATCCAGTCATAACTGACTTGATCATGACCCCCCCGCGTCACAACTTGACCGTATTGACCAAACATGCAAATGGGAAAAAACTTCCCATAAGTTGATTCATATCTATAAGCCCTACAGACAGGCACAGATTATATTTCGTGATAATTTTTTGTTCTTTGTCCTTTTTTTTTGGCTGGGGGGTGCTATATCAATATCATTCCAAGTTTTTTGAGAATTTGAATGATTTTGAATGTATGGTTTTATCTAACTTGAAAAGATGTGTCGTTAAACAAATCCCATTTTATGTGACAAATAAGTTGGTTAATAATATGCACCACAAATCCAAGATATCCTGGTTCCAATTCCCCCAAGTCCCATCAGCTACTTGTCGCCGTATCCATATTCAAACCTTACACCGTCATGATCCGATCATAATGTCATACATTGACACCACCGTGGTCGTTAGTTACAACTTCAAATTGTATACCGTTGATAACCGTATAGCCTCTGGTTGCCATGAACATAGCTATGGGATGCTATGGGAACCATGAAAATAGATGATAGGTCCATGATTGCCTATTAAACATGGTGATTTTCCAGTTTGTTACGCCAGTCTTTGTTATATCAAGGGAAGCTGGAGTTTAAATCATAGATGCCAAAATCCAAAGTTTACCAAATGAATATGTGGACCAGATATTTGTGGACGGGTCAACACCTATGATACTATTGATACTGAAATTGGGAGAATGAACATACATAAATCCCAGCTATTTTTGTTGTGAACAGATCGGAAACCCAGGGTTTTGACTCGTTTGCTTGCATATCTTATCAGTCATACATCCCCATGATTGTTGGTTGAAGCTGAATTGGATACCAAACACGTGATTTAACTATTGAACTATTGAACATGTTCTTACCCTATCAAGCGTCAACTCAAGTCTTCTTATTGCTTATCCCTATCAACAACTGGTCATTTATACCATTATTGACCATCATGGCAAACAATCTGGCAACCCCGACGCCATAAGCCGTGAATTTTGCAATTTTTGGAGGGGTTATGCCATGCATTTCTAGTGATATTGGGGATAGTCTACTATTGTTTACCAAAATCTATTATATCTATCCCATTCTCTAGTTATATCCCATTAAGAATCGACAGTACTCAACTATTGTACATCCTAAGGCTATTTTCTCCAAACATCGCACGGTTTTTCAGCCCATCGATTGTGGGGGGCGCCTGCCCAGGCTGGGTCTATAGTGACTCCCGATGTGGACAAACTTATGGACCTGGCAAGGCGGTCATGGGGCTTCCCCAGTCGTCACCATTAACGTTTAACCTACTAAGTCATGGTCCAAATCAGGACTAAAGTCATGAATGATTTGGGGGTAGCCCATGGTGGCCCTAATTTTTGGGAAAAACTATGGCTCTGGGGTACATAAGTCTATGTATTTGCATGATTTTGCATGAATTATCCGACAAAATTGAGAATTTAACCAACAGAAATGCGACTGTAGTAAAATGGGGATATGCTGTGAAATAATGAGAATATAGTGGTATAATGTGGAATATATATATATATATGAATATATCTGGATGACTTGACTTTTTTTTATAACTTCAATCATCGGGTTGTTTTGGGATTAACTATAGTTATTGGGGGGTATGGACTATTTGATAACTGGAGAACATCTACCAAGATGAAGTTGCGAACATCCGGGCCATGTGGCGGCAACATCAGCTTACTATCCATTGAATTCAGGTTGAACATTTGAGTTTTAGGTCAGGAGGTCAAAGACCAGCCCGAGAAAAGTAGGGTTTTTGATGCTTTTTCGCCACATGTTGGCTGGTGAAGTCACCATAAAGTGATTTCCCAGGTGAAATCTGACTTTCCTGGTGAAATCCGAATGTTAAATCAGATTGCGAGGCATCCCCAAATGGCCGTATGAGAAGAGCTAATTTCTGGTGAGTGAATTATTATAAATCAGCCAGATATATGTTTACTTGAGTACCCGTTACCCATCAAAACGGGTAAGCTAGTTTTATAGGGTAAAGTACCGGAGAGTCTAGGTATGTCTATATATGTGATATCTGACATAGGGGGCCATTCAATGTACACCAGATCATTGGTAGTTCATGGGAATCGTTTTTGTGGCTTACTTCACCCTAGTTGTAAGTAGGCTATTAAGGCTTAGATAGTCCAGTTACAAGATGTTACAAGTGGGGTACAACGACTGGGATGAAGCACCCAGTATTGTTTGGCTCATGATGTGGTGGGTGATCTCCATTGATGATGGCGAATGTCTATTGGATTTTTGGATGGAATCTATATGATAGAACCAATGTTTATTGATATGTCAATACTGTCAATATGTGTAAAACCCACATCTAAATGAGGTTTACAAAAAAAAAAACAGACGGCCAAAACACATTAAACTAAAACATAGCTCAAAATTCGTGCAGTATTATTGCTTAGCTTCAGCATATTGGAATTTCCCACCATCGCAGGGACCTGCCAGGGTGAACAGTGAGTAGCCCATTGAAACCGCTGCATTTAAGGGATTTTCCCGGGATCTGCTCGCATGAATGTGTATTGGAAATGGATTTCCGTCAAAGGTTTTTGACCAGTGCTTAATGTTGCAGAAAGATGCAGAAAGTGGGTACATTGTAGGAACACATGATTGCAAGAAAGTGTGTTGCGTCACGCTGCGTCTTGACATGTATCAAAATTTGTTTAATATGGGCGGTTGTACATGCGGATCCAAAGATCGGAGAATCATGTCTGGCCTTGTTCGAACAAAGTACGTGTATTAGTCATTATTAGTCTAATTTGATGTACATGTCTTGTTCTCACAAACATTGTATAATATATATATATATGCGTATATACTCCATAATCATTATTTGAGTTTTTATACATACACAGTAATCATGAAAACATATTATATGGATAACAAAATAATATATAATCATGGATTTATATGTAACATCTGTGTATGGTTTTCATTAAACATATGTTTCCATGGTCAAAACATGGTTTCCATGGTCATCGGGACACATTTTCATCGGGACGAACTGGACTCCTCAACGGCGAGGCGGTATGAAGCGGCGTTGGAAGTCTTTCAGGTGCCAGTGGCGTTGTAGTTCCAGAGGCTTCCATGGCTATATCAGTTCATCATAATTCATTATAGTTCATCATAGCTCATCGTAGTTCATCATAGTTCATCCTTTGCTATGATTTACCATTGGTAGATTTTTGGTCTAGAGTATTCAACATGGCTATTTTCCGGGATGCTTATCTATTCGGGTCTCCCCCCGAAGATGGGTTTGGGCAGGGTGGAACCCTGGGATGAAATGAACATTCGGGAGTGATGGATACCCTCTGGTAAACGTTTACGTAACTATGGAAAATCACGAAAGATCCACCATTTTTCATGGGAAAATCCACTATAAATCATCATTTTCAATAGTTTTTTGTATGTTTACCAGGCCGGGTAGTGATTTCGCAGCCAGGGCGCCCGCTTTCAAGAGGCCTACGACCTCGCGGAGGTACGGTCTTGAAAAAACTGAAAGATGCAGAAAGTCCATGAAAGTCCCCCAAGAGGAAAGATTGAGCAACATTGGGATTTTGTTTTGCCTCTGGACACCCGAAACCCCTCATTTTTTTTAGGGTTTTTTGGAGCAACGTACTGACGTAATTAATTAAGATATATTAACATAAGATTATCGATGTCACATGATTTAAGGTCAAGAGATGTGTCTCCCTGAACATGGGATATAGCCCCAAATAGCAAACGGATTATGGAAAATGATCATGAACCATTGAATTTGGGATACCCTCTGGTAAATTAACATAGCTATTGAAAATGGTCATTTATAGTGGATTTACCCGTTAAAAATGGTGATTTTCCATAGCTATGTTAGTTTGAATTTGGGATAACATATGTTCAAACAAACTCTAATATTTGTCGTTGACAACGAAGCACACATTTGGAATTAAAACTGACAATTGGATACTGGCTTTGCATTTATGTTGTGTGAACTACGGGGATTTGCACAAACCAACAGATCCAATGTTGACCGTCCACAAATGTGTGAAGTTCGTTTTCGAGAACGAACTTGTCACGCAAACCTACTCGTGAATGATAGGAAAAACTGGTTGGTGGTTTGGAACATGAATTTTATGACTTTCCATATATTGGGAAGAATAATCCCAACTGATTAGTATTTTTCAGATGGGTTGAAACCACCAATCAGATAAATAATGATAAATACATGCAATATGTGTCTTCCGTATCAAGGCATCCAAGCCGCTAAAGCCGTATTGTTTATGTTTGTCTTCTACAATATTCCGTAGTTGACTTCCGTGTGTTTCCATTTATCTTGTTTTTGTTTTTGGGCATGTTGATGATGGAGGAATCTTCCTAATATTGGTATGATAAGACACTAAACATTGTTTCATTTTGTGAGTCCGTTGGTACCCTATGTTTGAGACATTACTACCACATCACATTCGCATCACATCATCTCATCTCATCTCATTTAATATCATATCATGCTGAAACAACTGGTTCTGCAAGGTATCTGAGTTGAGTCATGTTCTTTTCTGGCACAGTCAGAACCTTTACAAAAAGATAGGCAGACTTGGGAAGCTCATGCTTAGACTTAATCCAAAGGTCACCCTCTTGTAATTGAAAAGGGCACTGGAAAGTCACCATACTGAATAGGTGAATCATGGTAAATTATCTATAAATACTAAATGAGGTAAATCTACACATTATCTATATGAGCTACAGCCAAAATTTAGGGTAATGGAGAGTAGTATTCGAGACATCGTCATTTTTTGGAAATTGAGCTGGGGCTTGGAAAACGATAATACACTCTTCAAAAAGCGAAAACATTTGCTTATATAATCTTATATCCAAAACCTGAAAAACGATAATACACTCTTCAAAAATTCATGACTTGGAGCAAAAAAAACAAATATTGACCGTGGCCCATATAATTGATCCATGTTTCATACATGTCAGCCATGTTCGTTTACTGGAGGCTATGTTAGTTCCGTATCAACTTCTGGGTTTCCAGGATTCATCAAAAAGGCAGTGCTACAGCCAAATTCCATTGGTGATGGCTATGATGGCTATGAACATTGCTATTAATTGGAGCTATACCGGTATACCTCATATTCAGACACACCCATTTATCAATATTATATATATATATAATTATATATATATACCAGAATTGGATATATATATATATATTTAAATATGTTGAATACAATTACCATTTAATTTAAGACATCATGATAAAATGTTAATTAAACTACACTATACAATATATCGGATAAGGGAAAACACAATTTATATTGACAGTATCCAACATTTACATGTATTCCCTTTGCATTAAAACAATTAGCATATAGCACAGAAAATTGGAGCGGTATCCTATTTTTTTCTATCTGTTGTTTGATGTTGTTGTGTATCAACCCTTCGCTGTGAGCTGGGGTATGTACATCCACAATTGTTCCATGGATTTCCCCATAATGACAACTCATATGGGGTTTCAACAAATGGGGGTACTCCAAATCATCCATTTAGGCATTTTGCATTATAAACCATCCAGCTATTGGGGTACCCCCATGACTTAGGAACCCCCCACATATACCTTAGTATTGGGTTATATAATATTATAATGTTATATAGGCATCCTCTTTTTTTTTACTTGGGAGTAGCGCCTGCTTCGAACGACAGGTGCTATTGCATGACTTTCCAGAGGATGAACCTACACATAGGCGTGGAAAAAACATGGTTCCACGAGTTTGCTGGAGGTTTTGAGAAGGAAATTGATGTTCAAGATATGGGTTTCAACAAGGAAAATATGTGAACATAACTCACCATTATTTGGACTTTGAGGCACCCTATTTTCAGACAAAGCCATACTGCTACTGGCGTGGAAATATATCTATGAAGAACTGCGGTTACGCTCACATCATAACCAGCATTATTTTGTTTCGACGGCAGGATAAATTGCCCATTTACTCGGCTAGTTCATCTGGACATATCTGGACCAATGGAACTTGGAGCATTCTGTATCTTCGGGGAATCCTGAACATGGTTTGGCAGTTGTTTAAGGGTCATCATAGCATCAAATACTCTCCCTCGTGCAATCCAAGTCAACGACGGGAAATTGCATGTTGTAATGCAAAATCATTTGCAATAATCACAGTGTACTTGATGTAAAATGATATAAACTATTACAGTATAAATGAGATTCCTCTGGCATCACCAACATTAGTAGAGTACCAGAGGGAATTCAACTTGGCATGAGAAGTTTACCCTCTGGTAAACTAACATAGCTATGGAAAATCACCATTTTTCATGGGAAAATCCACTACAAATGGCCATGTTCAATAGCTATGTTAGTTTACCAGAGGGTACATCCATTGGGGGTAACACTGCTCTTCTACCAGCCGCTATGGTATCTTCCGCTGCAGGTTATCCCAGATTGCATGGCAAAAGATTCACAACCAGGCGAGACTCCGAGAAAAGCGTTGGTTGCTGGCGATCAATCTGAGTATTTTTAGTAGGATCATGAAAACCAAATCGTAAGTGCATAAAAACATATGAAAAAAATCTAGTTGTCAGGTTATGACCCCTGGTTCGTGGAGTCATCGTTTTTTTTATGTAAAACATTAGAATGTCTCAGAACTATCCCATTTTATAAATCGATTAGCATAATTAAGTTGGGTAGATCCTACAAGTCAATTATTTTTCATGATTTCAGATCGCCAATGGGTTATCTGAATTTATGGTGACTAAGAGCTTAGTGGTTAATAACGCTGCTGATCGTAAGTCCCCAATACAGATTCGTGGTTTGTCCCATTTATACATTTATATCATATAATTACATAATCCTAGTTACAAAATATCATTTGCTATATGGATTAAAATATATGATATAAAACTTTTACATAATCCTAGTTACAAAACTTAGTTGCTATTCATTTACAAAACATGGATTAAAATCAGTCCATAATCAGTCCCAAAAGGTACCAAAAGGATGGTTGCTGGCCCATCCACAGTATGTTCTCGGGTGAGTGGGAGGATCCCATTGAAGTGACTGTTTCCCGGAGATTTCTGAAAAATAGAGGACCTCAAAATCGAAAAGGATAAGTGGAGTGGAATATGGTAAAAATACACCATGTAATATGATTGTAGATGTTTTTTGTCTTAATAGTTATAGTAGTAGTATTATGTAGTATTCAGAATGCTTCGAAAGGTATTCCGAATGCTATTCCACTGTGTGGACTTGCATATACTTGCATATGTTTTGAATCCTAAGATCAACGCCCAAGTCACGAACAGCATTTTACGATGGATTCGATTGGAGTTGCGTTGAGGCATAGGATTTTTCTAGCATGAATTTCGATGGACCATGGACTCATGGACCGACGAGAGGAGACGGCTGCCGGCATTCAATGAATGGGGCTCGCCAGACATGGTATTTGTTTGTTCATGTGACTATGAATGAATCATAATTTTTGTCTCAAAATAGGGTACCTCAAAATCAAGTGTTTTTTCTTCCATTATTATCATTATTATCAGTATCATTGTTATATTCTACGATGCAGATCCGTATGATATCCTTATATT